>PVKE010031412.1:0-19042 GCA_004027555.1 Craseonycteris thonglongyai
AAAAAAAAAATAAAATAAAATACATTTTTCAAGTTGAAAAAAAAAAAAGAACCATTTACCTAGATACAAGGGTTAATTATATAACTGATTTAATTATTGTGATTATTGAGGCCAAATATTATTCTTTTAGTCAGATAATTATAGCAAATAGAAGATACATGTGGAACTGTTTAAATTAGGCACACTTTATTCATTGTGCAACATACATTTCTAGGTAACCTCTTTATTTGCTGATACACTGATTGCTTAATAGCAGAGCACAAAGAAGCTTTCTGTTGTATGATCCTACTTGGAAAGCTATTGACTCAACACTACCACCAGAGCAGTTCTGGTACAAAATATGTTGTCTGACAGACGATACTTACAGATATATGAAATGCGTGCCTTCTACATGTATGTGGCTTACTGAGATACAAATAGAACCTTTCGTAGCCCATTTGTTTTGGTTTCAGCTATGTTGAAACTTCTGTGGTAAGCTAAAGTGCAATTTAAGATAACTGAAGTAACAAGAATGCCTGCTTAAGTCTTTTTTAAATGAGCAAGAGAAACAGCTGCGGGATAAGGATAAATGGTAGAAGCAAGAAAGGATGGGATTTGTTCTGATTAATATTTTTATCAAAGGAGAGCATTTAAACTCCAGGTCTGAGACTTCATCGGTTTCCCTCTTTGCTCTGTCTTCAAAACCTAGAATAGTACCTGGCCCGTAATAGGATTGCAATAATGTTTACAATGAGTGAATGTTAGCATCAAATATAACCAACACAGTCAAAGATGATATAATTGATTAGGTGTATTTGCCCAGAGGTAGTAATGTTGTTCAACAGAAAGAATTAGATTGCTTACAATATTATATTGATGACAAGAGAAATAAAACTCTTAACATTAATATTCTTAAGAAATGATTAACTTCTTATTAAAATTAACTATCATTTATTAAGTCATAACGCAGGGCTCTAATTTCAACCAGCCAGTCTGTTTCCTAAATGTTATTTTGTAACTCTTAGACTCAAGTGTAGGTGTATGAATAGATAAGACATAAAGTTTCACATGTAAGTACTCACTAATGACTAAGTAACTTTCATATGAAGATGCGAGAGGAGCAAGAGAGTGGAGAGAAAGAGAAAGAGAGAAACAGAGAAAGATGAGAGGACTTTAGAATGTAGTTATTTAGTTATTTGAGGAGAAAAGTCATGAACTTCATATTAAAAATTGAAAAAAAAAAAAGACCAAATTTTGTCTTAAAAATCACTACACAGAATTCTGGGTATACTGCTATTTTCTTAAAGCTGATAGGATTTTTGTAGTGCTAATGATTTTGCATAATACAGAAAGCAGTCGTGCTCTAGCCATAAATATATTAAAAGCAAGTAATTTCTTAAATACAAATGTTAATGAGGTTGATGAAGCCAGTTTTATCATTTTGGATACATCTGTTGGGGCATGACTAATTGGAAAAAGAATAGTGATCAAAAGTTTGGAAAAAACTTTATATTTTATTATTAAGAGGCAATTACCCTATAGAAATGAAAAATATACAAAAGCATAGTTATGAGTTTTTTAATTGAGAATTCAATGCAAATACTAAATCGAAGACAAAATATTAAATTTATATGAATGGTTTACAAACCCTCTCCACTATTACATTTCCCCCTTCATATCTAAGTTAGAACAGGCACTGCATATTTTCAATAGCAGAGGACGTGGTCTTCATCCCCAGGCACAAAATCTGTGTTGTTATTTTTAGTCCAGTACTGTAAGATACATGTATTACCAACCTAGGAGGACAGCATGATGAGAAATTGGGCAAATCTGCTAGTGGTACCACATTCTGATAGTTTCTTAAACTCTGAGCCTCGATTTCCTTATCTACAAAATGGGAATAACAGTGACTTCTAGGATGAAATGAGATGGCGTTTATTAATTGCTAATGACCATGTTTGGCACATAGTAACTGACAGGAAGCTATTATTTTATGATTCTCCCAAATAATTTCAATCCAGATATGAAAATAACTTTGTTTTTAAGTAAGGGTTTTCTGCTATCATGTATATCCTTATGATATGATATATCGAAGGATTTATTGTGCTTAATTGTATGCTAATGCAAATGTAAACTTAGAAATATACAAGGGAAAAAGAAGAAACAGACAAACGATCAATGTTGCTGTTTGTTGGACCCTAAATCAGTTCAAGTCAGTACATTTAATAGACAACTTGGATTTATAAAGCAAGCATCAAATGCCCAAATATGTGCTCAGGGTTATATATATAGAAAGATAAGGGAAATTCCACCGAACTTACACACAGCCTTGGGGGTGAGACAAAAGCAATAATTTTACTTTAATATGCAGAGCAATTTAGCTCATCTCTAGTCTAGTCTAGACTATCAAACCTAGATCTTGGACTCTACCTGTGCGTACTTAAAAGGCACATTTGACTGTGAGTGTATGTAAGAGAGAAAGAGCTTTCTTTTGTTTCTTTAATGATGGAGCTGTTTTTCCAAAGATGAATATTACCTCTATCCCCAAAGCAACAGTGGCAGCATTTAAAACATTAATTCTTCCTCATGCAACTGCATATTAACAAATGTATTTAATTAATCAACAAGTATTTATTGAGCACCTACTTGAGGTTCTGATAAAAGCTGGATAATCCAAGGATAAGTAAAATGGACATGACTCCATCCTTTCAGAGTTAACTCCTTATTAGATCTATAAATGCACATCATGTAAACATGCACACATTTCAAATGCAGTGTGTGTGCACACATAAATACATATGTTATACATTAACATGCAGGGCCTTCCTCTATGTTCATGCAAACTAATACAAAGATTACTTTCCACATCATAGCCTAAAATTTTAGCAAAAGGAGAAAATAAGATTGTTTGCACACACTCAATATGTCTTTGTTACCTTCTCTTGAGTAAGCGTCTATTCATTTGTGCAATAAGAACTTCCCACACAGCTTGTATTTGCCAGGCACTTTGCTGAACATTAGTTATAAAGAGATAAAAGAGACCCTGTCTGTGGCTCAAGTTGATCTCACTCAAGGGGCACACACTTACTGGTAAAGAAAATCAAACCTCTGATTATGAGGATTCTCCCCAGACTCAATCACCTCCCACTAACATAAATATTCATACAGACCCCTTGACTCTTGAGAGTCACTGGTTTGAAGAGGGAGCTACACAATGAAAATAAATAAATGCAATCAAATGCAAGAGGTATTATGTAAGAAACCTTTACAAAATTCCACAGGACACAAGTGTTGGTTTGAATGATTTTATCTTGCAGAAGGATGTTATTCAACATACCTGAAATAAATAAATGGATATTTGAAATAAGATTTGAAAGCTATATAAAATATTATAGACTGTTTTCTAGGCTATTGGTGGTGAGGAAGGGGCAGGCATTTAAAATGAAAGTGGAGGTTATGTTATCTAAAGCAAAGGAATTATGTATATATACACATATATTCATATATTATACATAGATATTATATACAGGGTCTGGCAGAAGTAACGCCCTTTTTTAAGTAGTAAAATATAAGTGGATATGTTGTTTTAGTAAGCTTAGTAATCTTTGTGTTCCAGCTCATAAAAAAAGTTGTTACTTCTGCAGAACCCTGTATATACATATACATATACATATACATATACATATACATATACATATACATATACATATACACATACATATACGTGTGTATTATATACATATGAAGCATGTGGCACTTTCTTGGAACTACAAGTGATCTCTCAGTGGAGAAGGAGACATGAGCCTGACTAGATACACACCCATGCACACCCACACACATAAACACATTTATACAAGGGGCTATTTCACATGATTGATAATGGATTGCTTGAAATTGGGAATAAAACAATTAAACTTGGGAAAGTTGGGATAGCTCAGCAGGTTCAGCGCTTGCCTTTACAACTGCAAGGTCAGGAGATCGAACCCCAGCCTTGGTCTGTGAAAACCCATATGCTGAACGGTAGCACAACTGGTAATCACAAGGATGGTGGCAAAGTTTCTCCCATCCCATGTAGGAGCCCCCCCCCAGTTCAATTCCAGCCCTGCATGGTCCTACATCCACCTGTGTGCAATGAAACTATGTCACAATTAATGATGTACAACTATGGAAACTGCTCTGGGCCTTCCTTCCTTCTCTCTCTCTCTCTCTCTCTCTCTCACACACACACCTTCTCTCAAACAAAATAAATCTTTAAAAAAAAATTAAATTTGTATTTTTGCAAGACTTCCATGGCAACAATGAAGCAGATGTAATAGAGGAATACAAAATTACAAACTGCAATTGCAGATGATGATTGAAACAGGCCTGATGAATCAGATCATAAGAATATCAAAGAGGAAAAACACAAACTTCCAAAAATCCAATTAGCTTTGTTCATAGACATGTGTAACAATAAAAATATTTTAGTCTCTTAGAGGAAAAAGTACACTTGATAGGCTTCCACACCAGGTTTGACATTCAGTTGCTGAAGGCTTGGCACATCGAATTTGTAAAAACTAGTTTTCTGGTTTCTGCCTTTGCCCATGCAAAGACAGAATGTAAAAACCTTTGCCAAACGTGGATTGAACCATACTTTGCCTGTTAAACATCTCAGCTGAGAAATGTCTTGTTATGCTACATTTTTATCCACAGCTTTCCAAACAAAAGGTCAAATATTTTATTTTTAAATTGTCACGTAACTGCTGTAAAGAATTTTCAGTAACTGGCAACTTGCGCATAAAAAGTTGAGACTAAAGGTATCTGCTTATACAAAGGCTAATAAATATGTAAATTTTGTCTGAATGTGAATTTTGCTTACTTTTCAAGATTCTTGGAATGTTAGTTTAATCCATAGGGTAGTAGAATTCTCCAGGCTATTTTTCTTGCTATATTAAGAGTGTTCCTGAGACAAATACTAATTCAGCACAAAGAGAATGACTGCAAGGCATAGTTCAGGAGAAAAAAAAGTTTGAGTGGAAGAGAAAAAACTGCTAAATTTCTAGTGAATTTAGAAAACTTAAAAACTGTAGCAATGATTGGACATGTCTAGTGCTATTACTTATAGACTCAGTCTTTAAAAGTAAGCAAATGTTTTAAAATAAATGTCTTCTGCTTCAATGATTGCTTAAAATAATTCTCAATTTAGGGTCAATGTGTTGTAATTGGCCTATATACATTGGACTCAATTACTTTCTTGTTTTTAATTCAAAATATTTTAATGGACTCTATTACTTGATCACCTTTGAAAAATGAAAAGAAGTGAGGGGAAAAAGGTAGGTTTATACAAGACAGCAACATAAAAGTAAAAGTAATCAGTTTTTCCCCAGACATTTTTATGGTCTGTTGTTAATCAGTAAAGTCATAGAAATCCAAACAATCTTGTTGTATCACAGAATGTCTCATAGTTTCTTTTCATATTCAGTGTTACTTCTTAAGCCAATTCACTACCATCTCTTTCTTCAACACTGGAATTCACTGCTTTTCCTCAGTGTCGTTTACTGTTTATTTATTTATTTATTTATTTTCTCACATTTTAAAAGGACACAACTGCAGTGACTAACACTTTTTATAAATATACAAGTATTTCCTGGTCAGCATTGCCCACTCAATCCACAGAATCAGTGAATTTCATTCAACTTCAGAACAGAATGCTACAATTTAATCCAATTATGTAGTTGATGCCAGAATCCTACCCAGACCAATAACTCACTTAAGGAATTCTTAGGTTTTTCTTGGCCTCTAATGACTGAACTCACTGTTCCCTAAAAACATTAAATTCTACCTTAGAATCCTGAATTACTTGGTTATGCTTATATAGAAATTGTTCTTGCTATACCTTAAATACTGTATTATGCTTGAGATGCTGTATGAAAATACCATATACTGGGTGACTTAACAAGGTAAATTTATTTCTCACATTTCTGGAGGCTGGAAGTCCAAAATCACTGTGCTGACAAGGCAGATTTCATTCGCAGTCTTGGCTTATAGGTGGGCAACACCTCATTGTATGCTCACGTGGACTCTTTGTGTGTGTGTGTGGGGGGGGAAGACAGAGAAAGAGAGGAATTCTCTGCTGTCTTTATATTTCTTATAAAGACACTAATCCCATTTTATCAGGATCCCATCCTTATGACCTCATTTAACCGTAATTACTTTCTATTCCACATATACACTGGGGATTAGGGTTTCAGCATATGAATTTTGGGAAGACACAAACATTCCGTTCATAACATGGAAGCTCTATGGAAATGTTTGTTTCAGATACCCTATAACTAAAATTACTTGAAAGAGCTTATCGGGTATTCACTGACTTTCACATACAGTAGATGTAAGTCTTCCTCTGAAGACAGCTCATTGGTACATTTCCTTCAGGATTAGTTACTGTTGCACATGTTTCTTTTCCATTTGAGGATCCATGAAAAGTTCTGAACACAGCTTTCCTGGCCCCCTCCCCATTTCCAAGAATAAGTACGTATAACAGAAAACAGGTTAGTAGATTTTCCCCAGACAACCTTTTACAAAAAAATAAAATTTTTTCATGGGAAGTAATCTAAAAGAAAGCTCCCTTTGCACTGTATAAAAGATTAAGGTGCCATGTCTGTGGAATACTGATGAGAACAGGATGAAAATGTTCACTCTGAGAAGCTGTTTTCTCCCATACCAAAGGTGGTAGCTGGCAGGCTGGCATCTTAGTTTACATCCCAGACATTAAACCTGGGCTATAAATATACTTAATGGGCTTTTCAATAGTTTTGTTTATCTCCCTGAGGACAGAGAAACCTGCTGCTTAGAAATGTCAGATTTTAAACCTTGTTTCTGCGAGTTGTTTTTATTTATGTTCCATCTTGTGTTTCTCTGATGCACACACAAAAGTCAATGCCAGAGAGCTGTTTGTCATATTTGAAACTCTTAAGTAGTTAAGCTTTATTTTGAAGAACCACCTGGAAAATTATAGACAGGCAGAACATCCTGTGCATGAAATCTAGACTATGAATATCTAACGTGTCTTACATCACAGATTTTATATTCCAGAAAAACGAAGAAGTATAACATAGTGTTATATTACGTAACATTATAAAATGCTACTTTAATCATGTTCTACTGTGAAGTGATTTTATTTGTGCTGACCATGGTATTATTTTAATAAATGCAGGAGTTCTATGACATAGTTAACTTTTTATATGCAGAAATTCTGCTTAATAAATAAAATTAGTACTGAATCTCAAACAATAATGTATATTTTGTTCATACAATATCAAAGCCAGTTTTAATTTAATGACCTCATTTGTATTCTTAGATTGTAACAATCATTAATATCACTGATTTGTCCTCTTTGTGAGTTGTTTAGACATAGGCATAGTATACGATAGTTGTTAAGTGTCTTGGAGTAAATCTCAACTATCTGATTTTGCAGAAGTGCCTTAGAAAATGAGGTCATGAGCTAATGAGCAGTAAGGCCCAGAATGAACCCAGCATTTCGATCTGTGACTACAGTAAGATGCCCTGGGCCAGGGGCAAACATTTATAAGCTCTGTACACTAGTTCATTTTCTTTTCTTGTTTTAACCATCATCAGCTACTAATTTCAAATATACCATAAAATTATTTATTTATTGCTTATTATTGTGGTCTCTTTGCTCTTACACTATGGAAATGCAATAATGTAGGGCTTTTTATGTCTTATTTACTGATATATTCCAACTGCCCAGTAAGTGCTCAATAGATATTTATTTAATGAAGGCATGAGTGAATAATGCCTAAAAAACACAAAACTATAGGGACCATTTATTTTTTTAATTCCACATATATTAATTTGGTGCCTACTTGTTCCAAATACTGTCCTACACATTGGGTTTAAGATAATAAAAAAAACCAACATGGCCTCTTTAATCATGATACTTCTAACATCTTTAGTAGCCTGAATATCACACAAGAAAACATCAATAAGCAATTAAAATTAATAATTAGTGCAAAGAATAAAAATGTCAAAACAGTGGGGACCAACTTCAGAGTATGATCAGGAAAGGCTGAGAATTAAAGAATGAAGCAGTGACACTAAAGCCAAGGGAGGATGCATGTCAGGCTACATGGGTTTTGAGGAATCAAGTTTAATTCTGAGTTCTGTATTTAGTCTTCCACATATGTAGCGTATAGTACTTAAACTATGCTAAGTATCCTATTAAGCAAGTGAGATAACAAATAAAATTGAAGTGGGACTGGTAGAGAATAGATGGTTGTTGAAGGATGATTCTCTCCTCTCTTTTTCCTGTCATTTCATGGAGATTTTTCTCTTGTGCATGATTTACCTAGAAACTCACTAAAAGATTTAGATATCACTCTAACTCCCATCAGTTACTTAATGTGGTAAATACCATAACAATATGATTTTCTTTTTAAAATCCCTGTTGTCTCATTTACTTCATTCTCATTTAAAAGCACTGATCCTTCAGTTAACATAAGTAGCTCACTGAGTACAACTAATACCCAAGACAAAGCCAGGAAAAGACTTGATAATGCTGCTTTTAAAATACTATTGGGATGACCTTGGGCATATTTTCTACTTAGTTAAGGAGAATACTTATTAATCTCATCTCCAAAAAAATGTCTAGCAATTAAAGGATTGAATTCTCTATCTATTTCCATTAACAAACTTGCATTTTAAAAGTCCTTTATTAGCGCTGAATGTTTGAGGAAAATATGATACACAAAAGACTGGTTTTGTATACATGAGAAAACACAAACTCAGAGGTTAATTTGCTTTTCCAAAGTCGTACAGCTAGAATTAAACTCAGGTTTCTTAATCCCCCAAACAGGGTTCTTTTCGTTAAATTTTCTATCAGGAGTCAATTTTATGGTGGAGAGAAGAGAGTACAATACAGTACTCACAAATATCCCTGTCTGAGTAGAATAATGAAATATATATCAGGTCTATAAAGCAAAATTCAAGAATGGAAATAAAATGGGAAACGAGTATTTCTTTGTATTTACATCTATGTGCATCAGTACGTTAAAATGTTCTATATTACAAAAACAAAAGTCAAAACAAAAAAATATGAATAAAAAGAATAACAGTTTAATGGTTTGTACTATCTTTCTATTTTGATTTCACTCTAATGAAAGTTTTTCTCCTTTTTATCTTCCTGACATATGTAAATGCCCCTTCACAATAATTTTGTCAATTTTTTTCCTATTTTTTAGGTATTCTTAGATTTTCAGTGCTTAACTTGCCCATAATCAAACAGTTCTTCATACACTATTGACTTCTTATGACAATACAGATGAACTTGGAACAAAACCTAAAATAAGGTCATGCAACAAATACTGAAATTAAGAAAGAAAAAAGTGTGTATTAAATGCTTTCAAGCCATCAAGAGTTATGGAATCTTACCTGAATATTTTAAAGTCAGAAATAGTTTTCAGTTATGTCGGTTCACATACCATTCATACCACGATATTGCTTTATTTGATTATTAAATTTATTTTCTTATTATAGAAAATCAAGTGGACTGCTTGGATGGTAGAAATAGTGCACATTCAAGGCTGTTGTGCCATTATTTTTGTTTGTCTAAAGGCATGGCCTTAATGTCAAATTTCACCATGGCTGCATTTTTATATTAATCCTATTTCCATTCATGCACCATAACTCTACTGTCACCAATGCACTCTCACCTCTGAAACGTCAATCAGAAGTTAAGAAAGGATTCATTCAGTTCTATCAATGGCAATATTACATCTGAGAGCCTCAATTTATATTTCTGAATTCCAAGATCACCAACCCTGCCCAACTTTTTTTCAACACATGAAGTATTAAAACAAATGATGAAATTAGAGAAAATTCTAAAAATCATTAAGTTTATCCCTGAAGCATAGCTTCAGAGTTGTGACAGGATTGCTTTTGAAATTTTCTTTTAATATTTACTTGAATTATTTCATAGAACTTTCTCTCTCTCTCTCCACACACATATACACACACAAACACAATCATAGAGAATATATAAATGTACATTTTTAACATAATTTAAAATATTGCCATCAATGGAATTTGAAAAAAAAAATTATCTTAAGTCAAACTGCTAAATATATATCTGGTAGGTATATATTTAGATATCTAGATGGATAATGCTATACATAGTGCTGCTATAATATAATAAACTGGTACATATAGGAACACTATCACTATAAAGGTTACAGGTTGAAAATCTAAAGAATTCTACTATAGGATAGGAAATGCAGTCAATAATGTAGTAAGCACATATGACGCCAATGGCTACAAGATCTACTTGCGGGAACACTTTGGAAGTTATATAAACACCTAACCTCTATGCTGTACACCTGAAATGAAAGTAATATTGATTGTCACTTGTAATTGAAAAATAAAAATTAAAAAATCGAAATAACTCATCTTTATATATTTTAGACATTCAAAATTTAATGATATTAAATAAATGATTAAAATTTTTCATATTTTCATTTATTTGTATTGCTGCTTGTTACCTTGTGGTGTGTATTGTTGTACAAATGTCAACTAGAATTCATCATGGTGGTTTGGAGAGACAGGATACGACAGAGCTGGCCCTTAACTTCTTAATTAATCTTCTTAGCCTCGTGCAACACACTTCCAAATCTTTCATTATCATTTAATCTAAATTTTAAAAATTATATTTGAAATATAAAAGCTTATGTTGCCATTTTCATGCCAAGTGAGTTTTGATTCTGGAAGATGAATATACTAAAATTTCATGTAATAATATTCATAGCCTGGCTCTATGCTATTTTCATTCCCACTGGTTAGTAAATTATAACACACATGTTGTAAAATAAAATTTGAATAAGTCCCTTTATCACAATAGCTCAACACCAAGACTATTTTTCTATTCCTATCATTTAAAAACATTTTTGTCAACATGTGTGAAATATCACATTATTGGGATAGCACAGAGAGCCTATAAAAGGTAACTGATAGATGGTATTAATGGGAAGCCAATAGTCACCTGCCTTCTGACCCCCATGGGAGTTACATGATTTCTCACCCTCTGAATGTTGTATTTGGCCTTGTGACTCGCTTTGAGCAAATGGAATGTGAGTGGGCATGACATATATCAAGTCTGGGCTACTGGTCTGTACTGCGTAGCCTCTTGGCCACTGCTCTGCAGTGAGGAAAGCACACTCCATCAGCAGCTGTCTTCTGCTAGATGGACAAATGAGGATGTGTGAACAGACCTGAACAGAACCTGCAGCCTGGAGTGTGGCTTCAGCAGCTGCCCCACAAGTCCAGGGGAGAGAAATGAATGTACGTTGCTGTAAGTCAGAGAGATTTGGGCAACATTATTCAAGAAAAAGTTGGTAAGAGTGTATCCCACAATAAAATAAGTACCGACAACCACCAAAAAAAAAAAAGAGAGAATGAAAAAAATACCAGAAAAACCACAACATCCTTTTATTGTCATGGAAATACTGATTATGCCATAACATTGCACTGGAAAATTGTTATGGCTTAGAAATGTCTGATGGGGCTACGTGAAAACCAAAATGAGTTATTTAACTTAAATTATATCATTTAGATTATTTTTTCTCTCTGATTATTGGCCCACTCAGAATATAGTTTATTTGTTTAAAGCACAGAGGCAAAAAAAACAGAATTCATTTGTACTCAATGTTCATTTGATAAATATTCATCAAGTGGATACTATAGTTAGGTTGATAAATATTCATCAAGTGGATACTATAGTTAGGTTTCTGGTGGGGAGAGAGAGTGAGAGCAAGAAAGAGAGAGAGAGGGAGAACTTGAGTTAGGCAGTTTTCCATTTCAGCTACCAAATTTGTATCTATGTTTGCATTATTATTGGAGTCATTTGAACACTGAAAGATATGGCCGACATTCAAATGATACCATGAGGAAACTTTGATATAGTCAATACTGATTTATTTTATAAATATCCAGTAATTTAGATGCTACATTAATAACAAGGTAGTAATAAGCACTGTATGTTTATTTGAATTATCTCACTTAGTATACTATTTATAAGAATTCACTGTAGACAGGGACTATTATTATGTGCATTTTCCAAAGTAAGTTAAAGTGATTTAATTAATTTTCCTTAATATACTCTATAAGATTTTGATGAAGTTGCGGTTTGAACCAATTTCCTTTGATTCCCTAATTGTTCTGATCACTCACTGAACAATTATTTTTGTCTGACATGTGGTAGCAAGTGAGCAATCCTGGGCAGTTAGCTAAGTATCTGATGAATGAGCAACCATGATATTCAGTAACATTCATAAGATCCCTTTATGTGCATAACTATGTCCTAGATTCAACATGACGAGTCAGAGCCTTCAAAAATTCAAATTTAACTCCCATAATGCAAAAACCGTTGCAAAAAGTTGAGCTTTCTGCCCCCCAACACAAAAACTAGTTCTTGCCCTCATGCGATTTTCACGTTTCCTTTGTAGAACTGAGCCAATGCTAACAAATGCTAACACTGTTACTTTGTTCAAGCAGTTTATAGACTTCTGCAGCTCTATGAGGTTTTAAAAGAATCAAATTTAACTTCCTTATTCTCTGAAAATAAAATACAAGTCTTCTTACTTCCACATAGTATTTTCTTTTCTTCTTTTTAGATAAAGCTATCATAAATTTTTTTTTTTTTTACTTTTTTGTTGACTTCAGGGAAAGTGAAATGCTGTTTATATACTTCCCAGTTGTTCTTTGAGTAGATTTTGTTACTCTGAGTCCCATTATGAAACAACACTTAGAAATGGGCACAAACTTGGAGTTAAACAGGATAATAGTAAAAAGCTGGTTCAACCCATAAGCCACAGCAGCATAACTGCATCTACTCCAGCAAATTACCATGAAACTGAAGCTTCTGGTGACTCACACTTTCAATGAGTTTTAATATTTAGTTCTTCCTTATTTTAAATGAATATCTGACTCATTAGAATATCTGCCTACTGACCATGGCTTTTCCAGTGTGAGTCAACACAAAATATACTCCCCTGCACAATGGAACTTCAGTGATTTAAGATCATTTAGTATGTTTCTAAACTTAAGTTACTTAAGTTCCTCCAATGTATCTCATTATTACCCATTATATTTTAGGTCCTTGCCTTGCTTGTTAATGGAGGGAGGCTGATGATTTTTTAAGTTTGTCGACGTTCTCAGTAACACAGGTGCTCTTTGCCAAAAGAGTACTTAGAATATAGTGAGACTGTTACTTTAATAGCCCAAGAAAATATATCTTAATAATGTAGGGTAAGGTTTCAATACTTTACATTTGTATTGGTATACTGAATTATATAAGTATTTATTCCCATTCACCATGTAATTTTTTAATTCCTCACAGAAAAAGTTTCTTTGCCCTAGCACTGAGAATATTAATGAAATAAATGAAAAGATAAATTCAGTTATTGTTGACCAGTGTAATTTTCCATTTTCATTTATTGCTCTCTTTCCTTTAGTGTCTGGGTACCATATTTAAAATCTATATATTCAAAGAGGAAAAGACCACTAAGATTTGTAAGATCATGCTTGTAATATCTATTTCAGAATTCAATTTTTAGTATAAGACAATTACATTCCAACATGACCAGTGGTCTTCAAATTCTCAGTCACAAAAATGAGCTTAGTAAAATGGCTAGGTCTAGCTTATGAAGCTTGCGAGCCAGAGGGCCATCTGCGCTATCTCTGTATAACATGTTTTGGCTATAGTTTGACACCTGTGGATGACAAGCATCTGCTTCTGCTTAAGCCAATGGATCTCGTGCCTGGCTATAATATTGAGAACAGTGTCAGTCATCCCAGGGATCCACCCGTCAATTGAGCTGGTATAACTGGCCAGAACTGAGGAGGGTGAATAATGGTGGTTACCTGAATAACTACGTACTTCCATAATTCCTCAAGTCTGGGTGGATTTTAACACTCTTCTGAGTCTGTCACCACAACCCTCTTGCCCCTCAAAACACAAACACACAAGAAACTGGGGAGTTAATAAATTTATCCATCGAGTGAATAGCTACTTGTGACCTGTTATAGAAGATTTTCTCATTGCAAAGCATGCTAGTTTGGCTATCTTGTTAAGTCCTTAATCTTCTTTTGGTATCAGCTATTGGGGTGCATGATAACTTACACTGAATCTGTCTGTTGTAAAATGCTTGTCAACTTTTTTAGACCCTGGATCCCTATTTCTAAATCTATACAACCTAAATTACCTGTGACAAAGGGAGGGGGTGAATAGAAAGAATAAGGGATTATTTTAGTATTTCTTCATGAGTTTTTGTTTCATTTTGTAACATTTAATGCTTCTCTCATGCTTCTTTTCAGTCTGCTCTTTTCATAGATAGATGTTCTTTTTCATCTTTCTCTAGAGATTCTATTTTCCTAAGGTTTAATCATTTTTATTGCTTTCATTATTGACTAAAAAGCAGAACACATAAACACAATATTTCTTGTACTTAACATTTGACAAAAATGCAGTGTTTGATGATCTACTATAATGCTATCAACTCAAAAGGTATTTCTCCAGGAAAAGCAATATTTCAAGGGCAATATAAGGGATCAGTAAGAATATGAAACATTAGTAATATGCCAGTATTCACAGTCATACAATCTCCTGACTATAGAAGATATTACTGATAGTGGTTAAAATATATGTGGTGTATAAGCACAATTGCTCTTGATATTCTCTCTACTATACTTAGTGGTCCTTCATCTCATTTGAAAGTTTTAGGTAACAGAATCTCATTTTTAAAGAAGTCTATTTTCTCTGGAGAGCTCCATATGTTGAAAGCTCTTTATAAAAATTGAAATTTCTTTCTGTTTCTTTGCAAGTTTCCTTTATTACTCCTAGCTTACCCCTTGGTACCACACAGTGAAAAAGACATCTAATTCTTTCATGTGGTTAAATATCATTTCACCACTAACTCTTCCTATAACTTAACCTAAAAGTTTTATTTTATTTGTACTTTGTTCTTTAATGTAATGTTTGCATTATAATTATATAGCAAATAAAATGACTAAGGCTGAGTTTAAGAGGACATACATATTCTGGACCTAATTCTCTGGCATATTCACTGCTCACAAGCTATGTAAACTTGGGCAAATTGTTTAACCTGTCTGCCGCAATTTTCTCTCAGTAAAATGAGAAAAACAGAATAATTGTAATAATAACCTCTTCATTGGATTGGCAAGGGGATTAAATGACTGTACCCAATTACTGCTGAAATATTTTTAAATGCACACAGAACATTTTAAAAATTGACTCATGTTCAGTCATAAACATGACACCAGAAGATTTAACCAAAAATAATGATAAATGTATGAATAAAAATTCTTCGATAGATATTTGGAAATTCAGTAATACATTTATAAATAACCTATGAGTCAGATAGGTTACAATTATTTTGAAGGTGTAACTCTTAATTGAAATAAAGTACTTTGAGCTGAAAGAAAATGAAATATATCATGATGACAAGGAATTTTGCTTCTTCTGTTTACTAATATATCTCAGACCTCTAAAACAGTTCTTTGAACATAGAACAAAATCAGTAATGTTTTTTGAACAAATAAAATATAAATTTTAATTTGATAAATTATATATACATATATATATATACAACTTAAAGTATTAAGAAACAATAACTTAACTATGTAAATGTTAGAAGCATTTTCCTTAAAATGAAGAATAATAACCTCCATCTTCTCTTCTATTCATTTTTTCACTGGAGGCTTACACAGCCAATGAGAAAATAAAATTAAATAAATACATAGAAAATGGAAAGAGGAAAACAAAACTGTCATTATTTGTCATTAATGATTTTCTACATGGAAACACAAACATATGTCGACAATTTATTATAAATAATTGAGAATATCAGAAAGCTTAGTGAATATGATTTAAAAAGTCAATTTAATTCTAAATACCTGCAACAAATATTAGAACAACAGTTTATATAATTTACAATAACCATAAAACTATATTTTAGTTGGGAATTCATTTAGCAAATATGTACAATAATTTTTATAATGAATAATGAATTGAATAATGAAACTGTAATAAAGTACATTAGAGAAAACCTAAAAAAATGGAGACAGCCCATGTTCAGAAGTCATAATAACATATAATATGATTTTCCCCAACTGATCATAGATGCCCTAAGTGATCAACGAAACACTACCAATAAATATTCCAACAGGGACTTTTGTGACGTTTAAAACAGTGCTGCACATTTTATAAAAACAAAGATAACTTGGAAAAAGACCAAGAAAAGAAAAGTTGCACTATCAAGTCGTGGATGGCCTCTTAAAGCTAAAGCAGCATGCTGAGGTACTGGTGTAAAGACAGAAAAACTGACCGGTGGAACAGAAAAGAGGGTCCAGAAATAGACCCACACATTTATGGATGGTCCCCAACTTAACACTTATATAGTGATTTATCAACTGTCGACTTCATGATGGTGTGAAAGTGATATACTTTCAGTAGAAACCATACTTCAAATGCAAAAGTTGGATCTTTTCCCAGGATAGCAATATGCAACACATCACTCTCTCCAGGTGCTGGGCAACAACAGCATGAAACGTTGCCCAAATGTGGGCTCATGTAAGTGTCCTGAGCACTTGTAAGGTAGGCTAGGCTAGGCTATGATGTTTGGTGGGTTAAGTATATCAAATGTATTTTCTTTTTCTTTCCTTTTTTTTTTTTAAATATAGGTTGTTACACATCATCTCTCTCATTTGTTTTTAAGATTTATTTTACTGTTTGAGAGAGAGACAAAGAGAAGAAGAGAGGAGTCCCAGAGCAGTCTCCATACTTATACATCATTAGTTTTTTAATGTAGCTTCATTCCACACAGGTAGATATGGGCCACATGTGGTAGGAAAAAACCAAGAGCCTCCCCCATGGGAGGTGAGAACCTTTACTGCCATCCTGGTAGTTACCAGCTACGTCACAGCTCAGCATGTGGGTTTGCATGGGCTGAGGCCGGAGCAAAGGCCGGGGCTGGGATTCGATCCCTGAACCTACTGGTTGCAAGACAAGTGTTCAACCTGTTGAGCTATTCCAGCATCCCCCGAATATATTTTCAACATGAGTTTTTCCACTCAAGAAAGTTTTATCAAGACATAATCCCATTGTAAATCAAGGAGCATCTGAATAGAAATCTGACAGATGACATGTGGTGAGTCGTATCATTAGGATGAGAGCAGCAAAGAGAGATTTAAGCAATGGTTATTCAGAGGGAAGAAACAGAATTGGATGCCTGATGTATGTCATAAACACAATTTTTGTATGTTGTTGGATAGTTCCTAGATTCCTTATTCTGCTCCACTGGTCTTTTATTTTTTGCTGATTTTACATTCTTGTTTCAAATAATTACTCGAATCGCCTGATTTCTTTTCATCACTTTGTGACTCAGATCCATCAATCTGCAGCTTAGTGAAAAAAATAACTTTCACTATAGCATGTTCCATTAGAATAGCATTACATGTTTGTTTTAATTCTTGTGCAGCATGCAATAAATAACATAATGGAAGTTTAATAAGCTAGGGTTCCCAAATTCAGCAGATTGCAAATGCAAGTCCATGAACTCTGTAAAACTGAGTAAAAATTCTGTTTTATATGAGTACGCATTTTTTTTTTTTTCTGGGAGATGCAGTGTGTTTTTAGAGTATATTCAATTTCTTTACCTGGACATTATTTAGTAAATTCTGCATCAGAATATTTTAAGGCAGATACTCTTTTCCTGAGTCCTTCAACTGCTGTTGCATTTTTCTTTTAACAAGAACACAACATTTTCATTCACCCTCTCCTAAAACAGCTCCTCAGACGTTTACTGGACCTCTTTTCAAAGTTAAAGAAGTTCGAGGGTGCCCTCATATATATATATTTTTTTTAATGAAAGGGTTAGAAAATCTTTTGCTAGGTTTAGTTTTAGCTCTGACAATTGGCTTTTTTGCTGTGTTTCGTCTTTATCCCTCATAGGATTATCTGCATCTGCCATAATAAATGATTCATGTCAAAAATTAGTAACAAAGATCATTATAAATGGTGACATGCATACCTCAGTAGCTCTTCTTTCGCCTAATGATTTTTACAGAAGAAATAAGACAAATAGAGCTGAGAATGAATATCCTGTGATCACGTTGTAACAGTTTACAGAACTAGAGCTCTCACCCTGTGTTTAACACAGAAAAGTAGACTTTGATATAACCATTACAAACATATCAATCTTTTAAGGCATGCTCATGGAATTCACAGTTTCATAGACCCTTCAAACTCTATAAATATTTGATTCAAAGACATTTTCACTTATTAATAAAAGTTTGTGAACTTTCAAAACTGAAAGATAGTGGTATCCAGCCATTAAAATAATTTAACAAACCCAAATTTACTTAACTTCTTCTGAGATCAATGTGCCTGTCTACAGTTAATCTACGGTATTTCCATAATATGCCTACGAGGCAAGCATAACTTTTTAAACTCTGCTAGTTATAAAACAAACAATCTTTTGAATATTATTTCTGTAAAATAGTAGATATTTATGTCTAGATTGCTAGATCAAGCTTGTCCAACCTGCAGCCCAGGATGGCTCTGAATGCGGCCCAACAAAAATTCTTAAACTTTCTTAAAACATGATGAGATTTTCTTTCCTTCCTTCATTCCTTCATTCCTTCCTTCGTTCCTTCCTTCGTTCCTTCCTTCCTTCGTTCCTTCCTTCCTTCCTTCCTTCTTTCCTTCCTTCCCTCCCTCCCTCATCAACTTTCATTTAGTGTTAGTGTATTTTATGTTTGGCTCAACACTATTCTTCTTCCCATGTGGCCCAGGGAAGCCAAAAGTTTGGAAACACCTTATTAAGATACCAGTAGATGCCAGAGTCCTTGAATTTATTGGAAAGTTGGCAGGTAATTTAAAATGTTGTAATATTTGCATTACATCTGAGAATGAAATAGCACAATCAGCTAGCAGCTTTGAAGATAATAATCTCTATAAAGACCAATTAGTAAACTACATGCCAGATTATGCCTCTTG
>PVKE010031413.1:0-19041 GCA_004027555.1 Craseonycteris thonglongyai
CCATTACATAACCATTATTCACCTGTGTAAGCTTCCTCCCAGAGTTTAGTCTGATACAATATCAATTAACATCTGGGCATATGTATAAATTATAATGATGACATAATTAGGCTTAGATGAAAGATGGGTCCTGTGGAAGAGGTCCCGCGATCCCCCTACTCTAGCTGTCTGCCTGCTTTTCTGTTGAGAGACATGATCCCCTAAATCTCTATGGGAAGCTGAGGGGCTGAAGGTCTCTTCTGTATTTATTCCTGGTTGAGTGTGGTTACTGTCCACTGGCGAGGGGGTCATGCAGCTCTATCCTTTACCAGGCTATAAAAGGGGGGAAATTAATCTCAAGATCTGCTTCAAAGACAGTGTTAACTTCTTTGTTTGGGATGGTCTGGAAGTCTCACTGGGGTATAATTCATATTCGGATGATTCCTAGATGAAGAGAAAGATATTCAGTTAATGAATTGGAAGGCATTGGCCCCCAAACAGATTTTAAAACCTTCAAATGCTTTATTTTATCTTGGAGCCCCCGCCCCCTAACCTCTTCTTCTGCCCAGCTGTTTATTCCTGGGGTATTATCTGCCCAAGAGTTCAGTCCAAAGGCCTGGAAAAAATACTTGGCCACAATCAACAACACAGATCACAACCTCCAGGATAATTAAGCTAATGTCTGGAAAATACAGATTCCAGGACAGTTCACTAAAGGCTTGAGACTTAACATAAGAATGATTAAAGTTGGAGGCACTGAGGAGATTCTAAGCACAAAAATAATAAAACTAGGGAGCTAATGAACTAAAAAAAAAGAAATAGAAGAAATTTATATAATGGCAGGGAGGTGGGGAGGATAGCACTTCATTTGGCCCATATCAATAAGGCCAAAACTCGAACTATCAAAGTTAGAGTAAGAAAATGCTGATTGATCAAGAAGGTGCCAAATAGAGAAGATGAGATAGGGGAGGGAGGGGGGAGGGAGTATTTCCTAATATTCATCTTAAGAAAATATATCATGCATATCTAACGTATAGCATAGAATGGCTTTGAATGAAGTCCAACACACATTCTTTTTTGGTTTAAAAAATTATTTTATTGTTTTTGACAGAGACAGACAGAGAGAAGGGGGGAGGGCCCAGAGCAGTCTCCATAGTTGTATTTCATCAGTTTTTGATATCGTTTTGTCCCACACAGGTGGGCAGAGGCCATGCAGGGCATGAACTGGGCTGGGACCTCCCGCATGGGAAGCGCACTCCAGTTCAGCATGGGCTGGGGCTGGGATTTGATCCTGGTCCCTAGGGCTACAAAGGGAGCACTTAACCTGCTGAGCCATCCCACAGACTCTTAAAACATGAGGTTTTTTTCTTAATGTTGTTAATGTTAGTGTATTTTATGTGTGGCCCAAGACAACTTCCAATGTGGCCCAGGGAAGCAAAATGGTTGGACGCCGCTGAAATACATAGTTCAGTCTTTTTACATCTAAGGAAGGGAAATGGAAGAGGTAACAATTGGCCCACAGTGGTAGCAGGGTTCCTAGGAAGACTGTAAAATCTCTAAATCTCTCTTTTCCCAGTCAGATGTTGAGGATCCTGTAAATCTATGATAAAGAGTCATGTTCATACACATTTTCCCTCCTCCTCAGGAGATGCACCTTTGTACAAGTGGCTATTCTTTTAAAAACTCAAGCCCAAGGAGAACTCCTCTAATGATTAGTATGTCTAAAGCAGGAGGAATTAGCTTGAGAGCCAGAGAAGCAATGCAAGCTGGGATGAAATAAGGTCAGAGAAAGTGGACTTTACTCTTAAACACTTGGAACTGATTGTCTCTTTTATAGACCTCAGAAAAAAAAGAAGAAAAGAAAAAAAGCCTGTTTACTCATTGAACCCAGACTCTTAGGCTCCAGAAACGTGGCAATAGATGTTTAGCCACATTTGTAGCATTTTGTTATGAAAGCTCTAAAAGGCTAATGAAGTTGTGAATTAGGCCCCACGGATCAGTGAATGACATGCCAAGGGGGCACCAAACAGGAACCAGGTGAAATAAAGAGAAAATAATTTATTTTAAGGCAAGGAGCATAGCAACAAGTGGACTATACCCAAGAGAAGCATAGTATAGGAGCAGGCTTCTTTGCAGCTTTTGTATGCCCAAGTGATTCATGAGAGAGGGGCTTGGTAATCCTACTGAAATTTTTAGGGAGTTTTTTAGTTCTGGCTTTAGGAAGTCATTGAGGCTAGTTGTCTTGTAAATTAGTGGGACAGACACTAGGTTTTGCAGTACACAGAACCATTGAAACTGGAATGTGTAGGGGCTGGGGGTAAACAGAACCTTGAGATTGGAATGCAAAATGATCTAGGCTGAACTGTGGGGAGGGAAACAGAGTGCAAACACACACAAATGAACAAAACTGTTTTAAAACTAATTTAATTGTGAAACCAAACTAAAGAGTATTAAATTCTTAGAATCACAATCCCTATTTCTTTTTAACCTTTTTAAAACCAAACACTGTTTTATGTGTGATAGCAGTCTCGGGATTCTCAAACAGAAGTGGGACACCTGCTCAGCAGATTAACATCCAAAGGCTGAGCTCTGTTTACAGCTGGGCACACAGTTTTATGCTAGCTGTTACTTCTGCATTCATGAGCTCACTTAATAAGGTTACAGGTTGCTGATTGGTTGCTAGGTTTATAGGGTAAGGGGCTTGGGCAAGGGCTCAGGGATGTCTTATCAATGGAAAGTCCTGAAGTGGAGTTGGTATCTTCCAAGTATGGCAAGGTCAGGCCAGGCTGACACACACTTGTTAATTGATACTGGCCGATGAATAGCATGATCACAGTATTATCATACAAATATTTTGAGAGTGACCAAGGATGCTGTTATAATTACTCTGAATGAACAAAGGTGACCTGGGCTCTCTTATTGTTTCAATTTATTATTTCTATTCTGTCCATGGTCTGCCAGTCTGCCATCTCCAGAATGTGCCTACACTCTGAACATTATTGATTGTCACTGTTTTAAAATTGGCACAGGTCATGTAACCATCTTAACCGACCCCGTCTATTTCCCCTGTTGAAAGTTGAAACACACCAGCTTTACATTTATTTAGAGTTAAAGAAAAGCTATACGTTTACTCAGACCTAAAGGAAACAGGATAATGGATAACCAAGTTATTTGCTTTGGCATCTGGACTTCGCTTCACTAGCAGTAGACTGAACAAAGCAAAATGGCTTTATAACCTCTCTCTGCATCCACTCGGGGCCACAGGTTTTAGAGAGACACTAGTCCTCCATGATCGCCGGCTTAATGAATAAAGACTCCTAATTAGGCCTTCATATTTGACACTCTTTGTGGGTTATTCCTTCTCACAGGTTACAACACTATACAGACAAAAGGACTGGTCCTTCTATATGGGGACCTCATAATGATAAATCAAAAGACCCACTGCTCTTTGTATTCTTACCTATTTCTTTCTTCATTTAAGAAACCAGGTCATTTGCCTTATGAAATTTTTCACAAAAAGATTTTGCTAATTATATTCCTGTGAAGTTATTTTATATGCCCCTACTTGAACCCATTTACTTCCTTTAGAATTGTAGTTAGAGTCTAGAGATGTTACTGTTTTGAGATTGATGAGGCTCAGTTCTTTTTTCCAATAAAGGAAAGAATTACAGATCATTTAAACAATGGAAAGCAGAGTGAAGGTTTATTGAAATGCATTTCAAGAGAGAACTGGGCCAAGGTGACAAAGGTCCTGATGGGTTTTGGGGTTGTTACCATTCTGAGGCTGCAGTGAAGCTAAATTCTTTCTGCTGACACAGTAAAGAATTACAGATCAGTGAAACATAGGAAAGCAGAGTAAAGTTTTTTTTGAAATCCATTTCAAGAGAGAAACAGGTCAAGCCAAGAGAGGCAGTGGACCCATCAGCAACATGAAGGAAAGTAAAAGAAAACTTTATTGGGGCACGTTTCAAGACAGAAATGGGCTAAGTCAAGAGAAGCAAAAGACCTGATGGCTTTGGGGTTTGGGTTTTATTTCTGGCCCAGAGCCCCAGCACTGTGAGTGTTGTATAGACTTGTCATTTGATTGACATGTATCAAGACTAAGATTAAGGCAAGGGAAAGGCATACATAACATTCTGCTCATATGTCAAAACCCAGTTAATTGTGGTTGAAGTCTTACTTCCTTTTTTTCCAGCAAGGTTTTAACATAACAATGAATCTCTTAAAGATGAGACTGGGTGGTTTCTGTCCCTGGGGAGTGGACCTGGGTGGTGCAAAGCATTAATAGTACCTTCTACCTCTCCTGTTACTCCTGACTGACATTCTGCCTAACCTATACATAATTATAAAACAGCAATATAATTTTGTTCCTAAGAATTTCATTTTAAAGATTTACTTTTTTAATTGTTTTTTGACAGAGAGAGGGGCAAGCAGAGAGATACAGAGAGAAGGGGGAGGGCCCAGAGCAGTCTCCATAGATGACAGCATTAGTTTTCCATATAGTTTCACTCCACAGGTGGGCGCAGGGCTGCCCAGGGCAGGAACTGGGCTAGGAGCCTCCAGCATAGGTCCAGACAAGAACTGAACTGGGGGCACACCCCAGTTCAGCATGTGGGTCTGCATGGTTATCGAGGCCCTCCCTGACTGCCTAAGTTTTGCTAAATATCTTACTATCTTGGATACTACTTCCAGTCTTACTGGAAAGGCCAGGGACAATGCATCTTGGAGTTATCTTCTCCCAAGGCTTTGTTATCTGACCATCCAGTTTTTTTTTTGTTGTTGTTGTTGTTTTTAAGATTTATTTTATTGATTTTTGACAGACAGAGAGAAACAGAGAGAAACAAAGAGAAGGGGGAGGGCCCAGAGGAGTCTCCATAGTTCACATTAGTTTTCCATATAGTTTCATTCCACAGGTGGGTGCAGGGCTGCACAGAGCAGGAACGGGGCCGGGAGCCTCCTGCATAGGTCTCGGCAAGAACTGAACTGGGGGCACACCCCAGTTCAGCATGTGGGTCCACATGGGCCGGGGCCGGGATTCGACCCTTGGTCCCCAGGGCCTCAAAGCGAGCGATTAACCCACTGAGCCATCCCAGCTTTCCCCCATCCAGTTTTTGTGCTGCATTCCAAGGCATAGATGTCATGACTACTGAGATTGCTGGGGTCCCCCTCCTCAACTGCCTAGGTTCCACTAACTATCCTGTCTCAATAGTACTAGTTTTCACATTCAAAGTTTTCCTGGCTACACCTGCTTGCTTATTCTTCCAAATGTAATTTATGATTAATGTATCTAAATTTAGAATAAAAATAAACTTATAGTGTATTTTTCTAGGGATGTATAAATTCAAAAATTAACTTACTGTCATTTTCTCTATCTCTGTCTTCTCCCTCTTCTTCAATGGCCTTATCATTTTTGCTATAAAATTAGGACTCAGAACACATTCATTCAATATAAAAACCCTCAATGCAGAAAATGTAGAAGAAAAAAAAAGACAAAGAATCACTCAATTCTCAGATAAAATAGTTTTATTAAACCACAATATTTTTATTTATGCTAAGAAGGACCATACCAAGTTCTGGTTTAGCGAAAGGGTTTATTAGAAATGGCTGAGAAATCACTGGGTTGACACAGAAAGAGGGAAAGATGGTGTTGGCCCCTTCTGGGGGTTGGGAGAGCTTTTCATATGCGGGTATCAGAAAGTATTAGCATCTAGGTTGGGTGTATTTAGTGGATAATCTAGCACCAAGTCCCAACCTCCTCTGGGTGGGGAAGCAAGTCCTTGCAGGCTCTAGCAAAGCAAAGTCTCTTCAGGGAGGCACCTGGGGCTGCTGTTAATTTTTTCCTTCCCCCACCATTTCACCTTTCAGCTCTAACAGGATACCTAAATAAAAATTTAGGGGATGCCAGTTTGAGTGCATGCCTAGCAACCACAAGGTCTGCAGATTGAATCCTGGTCCCAAGCTGTGCAAACTTATATGCTGAACCATGGTACAACTAGCTGGTAACAGTTGAGACAGCTCAGCAACAGAGGTTCTTGCCTCCCATGCAGGAGGCCTCTGGTTCACTTCTTGCCCAGCATGGCACCACATTCAACTGTATAGAATGAAACTGTGTCACAGTGATGTACAACTATGAAGACTGCTCTGGGACCTCCACCCTTTTCTCTCTCTGTCTCCTCTCAAAAAATAAAACAAGTCTTAAAAAAAAATATTTCACTTGTAAACCTGTTACTAATTATGAGAGAAAAAAATCAGTGCTCTCATACTTGTTAAAAATTAATACAAATCTCTCAATCTAGTTATTAAAGCATATATTTTTCAGCATTGCTTTCTTTACTTTGAGATAGTTTTCTTTATTCCTGGGCACCTTGATTACTTATTATATAATGGGACTGAGTTACATTAATAGAGAGCAGGCTATACTGCAGAAATCAATTAACCTCAAAATCTAAGTGACTTAGCACAGCAAAGATTTCTTTCTGCTCTATATAGTCGCTCAGAAGGCCAGGACAGTAGTATGTTTGCACCTACTGCCTATTTCACTATAATGCATGGTTACCAAGTTCATCAGGGATGGGAAGACAGAGAGAGTGGAGAGTCGATAGTCACTTATCTGCTGGACTTCATAGTGAAACACGTTTGTCTCTTGCCATTAAGTCAGAACTTGTCACTTGGCCCCAACTTAACTATAGAGGGACTAGAAAATATAATATGCAATATATTTTAATGTTATAATGACCTATACCTATTAGGCAATGTAAACATGGCACTCCACCTATATAATGATATGAAGAAATTTGACAATAATCTTATACCCCACATGGAACTTTTATTATTCCTTAAGTGGTTAAAAATATTTCTTTGTTCTTGAAATTCAGATCTTAACAAGAATAAGTATTATGTAACTAGTTGTCAATTATTTTACCCTAGAATATTTTTGTAACTCAAACTCAGATTTTTTTTTATTTCAACACACATTTATTTTACTATACACTTGAAATTTTCTTCACTTCATGTTTAGTTTTGTCAACACAAATTATCCATTTACATATTGTCATATTTTCTCTTTTTCCATTTCTTTTGATCAGTTCTTTTTCTTTTAAAATTATTGTCATATTTTTATTTAAGTAGATTAAAATTTTGATATCTCTGTTCTGTACACTGTTTCTAAATTATGTAATTAGTGTTATATAAATGTTAGCATATGTCTTTAAAACTCTTTACAATATCTCCTTAACATCATTCTGTTTTTTTAACTATATCTCTTTTTGCGATATTATGGCCTTATTAAATTCTTGGGGAAGCTGGGATGGCTCAACAGGTAAAGCACTCGCTTTGCAGCCCCAGAGCCCAAGGATCGAATCCTGGCCCCGGCCCATGCAAACCCATATGCTGAACTGGGGTGTGCCCCCAGTTCAGTTCTTGCCGGGGCCTATGCGGGAGGCTCCCAGCCCAGTTCCTGCCCTGCACAGCCCCGTGCCCACCTGTGGAGTGAAACTATATGGAAAACTAATGCTTGTCAACTATGGTGACTGCTCTAGGTCCTCCCTCTTCTCTCTGTCTCTCTGTCTCTCCCTCTCTGTCAAAAAACTATAAAAATAAATCTTTTAAAAAAATTTTTCTTAAACCTGAAAAACTCAAAGAATTATTTTCTACTTTCACCCTTATCTTTTTTTTTCAAGCCAGATATTTAATCTGTATTTTGTATATTGTTTTTCTCCCCTTCCCTCCTTTTCTTTTATTTCCCCTTTCTTTTCTTCATTATGTTTCTTTTTATTTTCATCAGGCACTAAAGCATGCCAAACTGTCTATTTTAACTAATTTAATGCATGCTAATGTATCACTCCTAATTGCTATAATTTCAGGCTGGCTATTTTTTGTTTCACCCACTTTTTTTGTGGCCTTAGCTGAAAAGTTGTCTTAGTATGGTTGTGGGACTATGCATAGTCATTATTAAAAGACGAGAATTGGTACTTCATTCTGAGACATTTGGGTTTACCTTATCAAATGGGATGTGTATTTTGTTTTCAAGTAGGAGTACCTATTAGCTTCGAATCATTCTTTAAGTCTAATAAGTCCAAAGGGCTTGTGTTCTATAAGGGTCAGCCCTGATGATTACTTTTCTTGGTTTACCTACTTGTCATCAGTAGCATTTCCACTTCACACATTAAGAAAACTATTTTGAAAAAGAGACTACTCCCCTAAGTTTCTTAGTTTTACTTTAGATTACATTACTAAATTTAGAAATCAGTTATTTTCAAATTTTAATTTTTTCTTAGATATTTCTTTTCTTATTTATCTTCAAAGTTGGCAACATGAGGCTGAGGCTGTGCTCCTTGTTTACATGCTACTGACACATGTTTTAAAACTATTCTTAGGAGAGAGATCCAAGGTGGCAGAGTAGATAAACACTGTTCTTACTCCCTTCCATGAACACATTAAAATTAGAACTAAATCATACAACAGTGAACATGGAGCACCATCTGAAATCTAGCTGAAATAAATGTTTTATAATTAAGTATATAAAGAAGCCACATAGATACTGGTAGGAGGAACAAAGGTGCAAAATGGGCCAGTCTCTAACCTTCATGTGGCAGATGAGAATCAGAAGGGATATTTTGGCCATAAAGGCTCACTCCAAAGGAGCAAGTGACCCCAGCCTAACACCAGCCTCTCCAGCCTGAAGTACTGGTACCAGGAGGAGGAGTCTTCACAATATCTGGCACTGAAAAACAGCGGAGATTTTGACTATTAAAGTGGGATGAAAGACTAAAGAAAACCCAAATATCCTCTTAAAGAACCTATGTACATATTCACTAACACATAGGCGTTCACCCTGGGCTCTGTGGAGACATGATAAATCATGGAGCAGGCCTCACTGGTATATGGGGGAAGGCTGAAAAGTATAGATTCAAGGTAAAGGTTGAAGGTCAGTTGCAATTTTCTCTGTGTAGGGTCCTCCTTCCTTGCACCCAGTAGGTGAGCACCATCTTTCCTGTGTTGAGTAGTGCTCCCATGCCCATGGCCAAATTTGAATCTCAGTTGGTGTACTGAGCTCTACTGGAACTCTACCATACCTACCTTCCCCAACACCGAAGGTACTGTATTAGTGAGCAACCATTCTTGATCCCATTACACTCTTTCTTGGAAAACTATCAGAGTTGTGAGCTTCAGGTGAGCAGCAATTGGCCTTCATGTGCTCTGAGAATTTTGCTGAGAAACTCCTTGCTCAGCACTGGCACCAAACCAGATTTGTATTAACCTAGTGAACACAACTCTTTGCACTCTAGTGACTTCTTAAGGTCCTGGCTTACCCAACTTACATACTGCATGAGGCTTTATCAGTGGCTGAACCTTAAGGGAGCCAGCATGTGGCAGCAGTCTTTGGGGTATCCTGGATTGTTCTGAAGCAACCCTAGGCACAGTACGGAAGGCACACATCCTCTGTTTGCAAGAGAGCCTCTCCCAAATGCATCCAAGTTAGCACAGCCAGTGCCTTTTATCTTTTACCAGATAGTCCTGAGCAGGTCATAGGCAGTAAGTGACAAGGGCCTGTACCAAAGTCCCTCCGAAAAGGCCCCAGAAACAACATATTTGGAGGCTAGCTTTAGACCACAGCATAGCACTGCCTAATTAGCCCCACAGGCACTGCACATGAAAGGCAGTCTCAACAGCCATCAGAGTCCATTGAGGTGAATACCGTTCAGTGAGGTAAGCCCTCTGCACGGCAGCTCAGAAGTTGTGGGTGTGGCCAAATGCCAGTCAGCCTGAGGGTAAATCCTACCCACTGATATGCCAATAGCAATCAAGGTCAACTATAACAGTAAGGCATACACAACCCACAAAACAGACACTCCAGGAGCACCCAGAGTGGGTAACCAGGGAGACTTTGCCAGAGTTCCACAGCACATCTACATAAGGCCACCCAATAAAGACTAGGTAACATAGCAAATCTACATAATACATGAAAACCTACACAGAAAGACAGCCAAAATAAATATATCCTAAATAAATTCACTAAAGATAACTACAGAAAAATAAATAAAATGGAATCAAGCAACTTACCAGATATAGTTCATCACAATGGTTATAAGGCTGCTGAAGGGACTTAGTGATAACTCCAGCATATAGATAGCAAGCATTAAAAAGGACATAAAAACTGTAAGAAAGAACTACTCAGAAGTGAAGAATAGAATAATTGAAAGAAAGGATGTACAGTGCTCCCTCGTCACTTCGCACTTCATGTTTTGCGGCTTCAGTGCTTCACGGGGTTTTCCAAAACATTCATCAAAAAATAAAAATGAGAAAATACAACCATGTCGGCAGCCACATTGCGGAAAGGAGCGTTGTTTCATGTTGATGCGCGAGAGAGAAGGATCCCTGCATGTCAAACAAAGAGATGAGTTGACTCAGAGCACATACCACGGGCTCTCATAAAGGCGCGTGATTGGTTTCCGGTGCGACATCGACCAATGAGAAAATTCCTAGGGGCAAATCCTACTTCGCGGTTTTTCAGCTTTCGTGGAAGGTTCTGGTCCCCATTAACCGTGAAAAACGAGGGATCACTGTACTCAAAGAAATTGCCAGCAGACTAGATAAAGCAGAGAAGCAAATCAACAATTTGGAAGACATGGTGGCAGAAAACACTCAAACATAACAACAAATGAAGATAACTTTAGAGGCCTCTGGGACAACATCAAGTATAACAAAATTTGCATCATAGATGTACCAAAAAGAGAAGAGATAAAGCAAAAAGATTGAGAACTTATTTGAAGAAATAGTGATAACAAGTTGTTCAAAACTAGTGAAAGAAATAGACACACAAGTCCAGGAAGTATAGAGAGTTTCAAATAAGATGAATCCAAACATACCCAGACAAAGATGCACTATAATTAAAATGGCAAAGGTAAAAGACAAAGAGAGAATTATGAAATCAGCAAAATAAAGGCAACTAGTAATATAAAGGGGAGTTCCCCTAAGACAGTCAATTGATTTTGTAACAGAAACTTCTAGGCCAGAAGGGACTAACATGAAACTCTTATTCAATGTGATGAAAATCAAGGAAATACAACCATGGGCACTCTACTTAAGAAGACTATCATTTAAAATTGAAGGGCAGATAAGGAATTTCCCAGATGAGAAAAAGTTTTAGGAGTTGGTCATCACCAAACTAGTACTACAAGAAATCTTAGAGGAGCTTCTTTAAAAAAAAGTAGCTATTGCCATTTATTTATGAATAATAAAATGGCAATAGCTATGTATCTATCAATAATTACTTTTAATGTATTATAAATGGATTGATTCTCTAATCAAAGAACACAGGATGGCTGAATGAATAAAAAACAAAACCTTTATGTATAACAACTACACAAGACTTCATATTGAAACACATGCACAAATGGAAAGTAAAAGAATTAAAAAAGATATTTTATGAAATCAAAAACAAAGATAAAAAAGCTGGAGTAGCAATACTTATACCATACAAAATAGACTCTAACATAAAGGCTATAACAAGAGTCAAAGAAAAACCCAGTAATCCCACTTCTGGGTATTTATCTTATGAAACTCAATACACAACTTTGAGGGGGATGTGTACTTATGTTCATTGCAGTGTTGTTTACCATGGCCAAGATGTAGAGGCAGTCTAGGTATATTTTGATGGATGAACGGATTAAAAAGAAGTGGTACACATATACAATGGAATATTGCTCTACCATGGATGGTAATGCATTTTTGTCATCTACAGAAGCATGGATGGACCTAGAGGGTATTGGGCTGGGTGGAGTTTGTTAAACAGAGAAACACAGATGCAATATGATTTCACTTATATGTAGAATCTAAATAACAAACAAGCAAACAAAACAGAAACAAACTCATAGATAACAGAAAACATTTCAATGGTTGCCAGTTGGGAGTAGGATTAAGGGTGACTGAAAAGGGCAAGGGATTAAGAAGTACACATCAGTTGTTACACAGTAGTCATGGAGATGTAGGATACAACATAAGGAATATAGTCAATGATATTGTAATCACTATGTATGGTTTCAGATGGGTACCTGATTTACCTAGGTGATAGGTAAAAGTGGGGTTAGAGGGGCAGTCTAAAGAAGGTGAAAGGGATAAGAAATACAAATTGGTAGTTACAAAATAGTCATAGGGATGTAAAGTAAAGAGGAAAATGTAGTAAGAAAAATATGGTAATAACTATGTATAGTACCAAGTGGGTATTAGACTAGTCAGGGGGATCACTTCTTAAATTACATGAATGTCTACCCACTATATTGTATAACTAAAATTAATAGAAAATAATATTGAAGTTAAAAATAAATGTATAGTTCATGGTAGACTGGTAGTATTTGAGATATAATAAAATAAAGTACTAGAAAAATAAAACCAAATAAAACTAAAAAATAAAAGTAGAACTCTTAAACAAACAAAAAAATTATTAAGTACTGAGAAGTCAGTTTGTGATCTGAGTTTATTTCACAATCTTTAATCAGGAATCATCTTGATGTTTTTCATAAAATGTAATAGTAAAACAACATACAACACAAACACATAGATGCTTCTTAAACATATGGATTCCTGGAACTTCTCAGAGATATAGATATACCAAAAGTCCTATAATGAGGTCTAGTTTATGCATTTTAAATACATTTCCCGATGAATATTGATCATACTTCATTATGAAAATCCTTGACTAGGATATCTTATGGAAGTATTTGCTTTTTCTATTCCAGCACAATAAATATTCTAAATGCAATTATTTCCTTTCCATTAACTTTGCAAATAACTATTTAATTAAGGTGTTTGTATCAAGAACAACAGAGATTTCATCTTGGCATTCAAAGCTGCCTACAATTTCATACATATAGGCCCTACCTAGTTTAATAGAAGAATAATCTGATATTCTTATTTCAGACAGTTTTTTAGATTAAAGGCAAATATATACAAAGTGCTGATGTGTGTGCACCCAGAGGCCCTGTTAATGCTAAATAATCATAATTTGAGTTAATGTCTAGATTTCTATAGAGCAACAGTGTGTAGTAATTTGTACTAAATTTTAGAGCTTTTCTGCAAGTATGTTTCTAAAGGAAAGAAAATGGACTGTATCAATTTTGAGTGAACTATAGGGCACTCAGATGGAATAAAATGAAGTGTTTTGTTTTGTTTTTTAATATTTATTTCCACGTCAGGAAATTGCAGTATTATTTATCAGCATTAAGTCTATTTAAAGAGCAACTAACCTTGTTATATATTTTCTCACAACAGTGTCTGATTATTTTGCTTATGTAATTCTCAAAAATCTTATATTAAAATTGTAAAGATGTACACGTGAAACAAGGGGAGTGAATGTAAATATAAATTCAATCCTAGAAAAATTATGCGAGAAGAGATAGTTACAAACCAGCCTTTGTTCTCTACCCCTCCATAGATGATCATGCTCCTCACGTGCTTCCAGGAAACTCTTTTATAAAGGTTACTTCCAATACAGAATCTGGCAGTTTTTTAGGGCTCTGGATGCAGTTTTATTTGCCACTTTATCCAGAAATATTAGGACATAAATCAAGCTTCCTTAGGTTTCACCAACTTTTATGTACAAATTAAGTCAACTTCCTTTAAGAAGACAAATGGAAATTAAAATACAAATATGGAATTGGAAGATGAAACAATTTATGTAGAAGTACTGTATAACATTATCATAGATTATAGAAAAAATTAATTATACTTTAAAAAGTTAAATGTGTACAATATTAATTTTAAATTGATGGTGATTGAACACTCAAATAATAAATAAAAATATAGCTAAATAGCCAAGACAAGTAGTAAAATGGAAGACAAAAGGAACTTAATTCGCTATAAGATTGGTAGTAAATAGAAACAGAAAACAAAAAGAAAAGATGGTACAAATAGAATGCAAATAAAATAAAAAATAATTAATACGTAATATAAAATGTAAATGGATTAAATATTCTAATTAAAATATAAATATTATCTGACTGTATCAAAAAGTCAACACTTAACTATCTATAAGAGATGTATAATAACTGAATACACAGACAGGTTAAAAGTAAAAGACTGGGAGACAACAAAGCATGTACATAGTAAGTGAAAGCAGGCTATTGTGGTTATATTTATATCAGACAATACTGATATTAATACTGACATTATTGATAATATCAATCAAGTAAAGAATATTACCAAAGGTAAAGTGGGTCATATAATCATTATTAAAAGATCAATTTAACAGGAAGTCATAGTAATACTAGCTTTGTATGCACCTAATAAAAGATTCTCAAAATATACAGAGCAAAACTGAAATTTAAAAGAAAAAAGACAGAAAAATCCACAATAAGTTGAATATCTTTCTATTTATAACACATAGAACAATTGAACCAAATGAGAGAAAAAAAAAAACTCTATAAGAAAATAGAAGATCTGAACATTTACAATAAATCTTGACATAATCAACCTTTGCAGAAAACTAAAACCAAAAATGACAAAGCGTACATTCTTTTTAAATATACATGGAAATGCACCATCACAGAAATTATACAGTTCATAGAATATCAAATATTTGAATTACTGACAATTTACAGAATACATGCTTGTCAGGGACCAACTCGGACCAATCTGGCTAAAAACAAAAATAACTCCATTTTGAGAATCGACTCCATCCTGAGAGATAGCCTTGCGGTCTGGCCTGAAGTTAAAGATAACTTGTTACTCAATAGTATCTCCCACGCATAGCCCACCTCTCCCTTGCTTGGACTGCCCGCTAGAGCCCGCGAATCCTCCACCAATCCTGAGCTGCCACTTACCCTACAACCAATCACCCTTTGACAAATACCTCACTAAGCAGACAGCCCTGCACTCCTTTGTCCCTACTGTATATATACCGCTGTAACAGAAATAAAATTTTGAGGCTTGATCAGAATCCTGTCTTGCCTCCATTTCTTCGTGTGTCCTGTCTCTTTTCCTTCTTAGGATCCCCCTCGCTCCACGTTGTCGTGCCCTGCAGGTCGGGGCACACATGCTTTGATTATACAAAAATTAAATGGAAAAAGAGAAAAGCAATAATGTCTCTAGAAAACACCTAACACTTCAGAAATTAAACCAGGCATTTCTAGATAACCTATGTATCAAATAAGAAGTCACCCAAAAATGATAAAGAAAATGCAATATATCAAACTTGTGAAATATTAGTAAAGCATTGTAGAGTAGAAAAATTATCATTTAAATGCCAATATTAATAACAAATAAAGGTTTAAAATTAATGGTTATAATATTTCATTCTTAAAAGCTATAAAAGGGACAAAAATATAAAGTAAGTAGAATAGAGGCTAAATATATAGTTAGACCAATGCAATGGCAAGCAGAATTAACTAAGGTTGTTCTTTAAAATAATTAAAACAAATAATTTCTACCAAATTTAATTAAGATAAAAATTACAAATATTAGAAACCAAGGAGAAACCAGGATGGCTCAGCAGGTTAAATGCTCACTTTGCAGCCCCGGGGTCTGAGGATTGAATCCTGGCACTGGCTCATGTGGACCCATATGCTGAACTGGGGTGTGGCCCCCAGTTTGGTTCTTGCTGGGGCAAGCTTCCCATGTAAGAGGCCCCTGGTTAGGCTTCCAGCTCGTGGAAGCGTGCCTCCCATGCAGGAGGCCCCCAGCCAGGTTCCTGCCCTGCACTGCCCCCCACCCACCTGTGTGGAATAAAATTATGTGAAAACTGATGATGTACTTTGAACACTACTCTGGTCCTTCCCCCTTCTTTCTGTCTCTGTCTCTGTCTTTCTCCCTCTGTCAAAAACAATAAAATAAATCTTAAAAAAAAAGGAAACTAATATGGTGATATGACTATAAAAATTAAAAGGACAATAAAAACATTGTAAATAACTTTGTTAAGAAATTTTAAAAAATAGTAAAAAAAAAGCTTTAAAAAAGTAATTTTATGAAACTGACATAAAAAATATCTTACTGTCCATTTATTTATATGAGAAATTAAAATTTTAATTAACAACTTTCCCAAAAAGAAAGTTCCAGGAGCAGATTTTTTTCAATGTTGAATTCTACCAAATATTAAAAAAAAAATAACACCACTCTTATGAAAACTCTTACACAAATCTCAGAGGTAAAGAATATGCACCAACTCACATTATGAAGTTGGTCCATATCTAATACAAATATCTCAATAAAATATTAACACATTAGTAAATTCAAGCATATATAAAATGGAGTATGCATCATAACCAAAGGTGTTTTACATCAGATGTGCAAAGTTGGTTTGGCATTTAAAAATTAATCAATATAACTCATCACACTATGTAATTAGGGGAAATGTTATGAAATTAATCGCATTTGGTATGGAAAAAGCATTTAATAAAATTCAACACCCAATTATCATAAAACTTTTCAGTTAACTATAAATCAAATGGAACTTATTCAATTGGATAAATAGCATCTATCAAACATGTTCAGCCTACAGTTTTTATTCATAAAAATTTATATTATTTTTATCCACTACATATATCTTTATTGTTAATTGGTGACTGTTTTGTTTTTTTTTTAAGATTTATTTTTACGGTTTTTGACAGAGAGAGAAAGAGAGATACAGAGACAGAGAGAAGGGGGAGGGCCCTGAACAGTCTCCATAGTTGTACATCATTGTTTTTTCCACATAGTTTCATTCCACAGGTAGGTGTGGAGCTGCACAGGGCAGGAACTGGGCTGGGGTGTCACCCCAGTGAGAACCGAACTGGAGGCACTCCCCAATTCAGCATATGGCTCTACACAGGCCAGGGCCAGTATTTGATCCTCGGTCCCCAGGGCTGCAAAGTGAGCGCTTAACCCACTGAGCAATCCCGGATTCCCAATGTGACTGTTTTTTTAATGATTTCAAGTATAATCTCTCTTGAAACCATACTTTTTTGATAAGACTTTATTTGTTACCGTATCAATATTATGTTTTGTACCCTTTCTCTTTTAACTTTGTGTCAATGTTATATTAATATTTTCCAGTACAATGTTTTTATCTCAATATATCTTATTTCTTAAGTAGATAATTTAATCTACTTTATTTTTATTACTAGAATAGATCTTTGATATTAGTTCTAAAATGTTATCTTATATTTTCAATTTTAATTCTTTCTTTATTTTCTATCATTTGTTCTATTGAACATTTTTTTGTAGTATGTGGTTGTGTGTCTTTTAAAAACTTGTAGCTTTTTTTTTGTTATTGTGTTAGTTCACAATATCAGTTAGGGTTCGTTTGCAAGAAATGGAAATCTAAGTAAAGAGAACTGCATCTAATATAGAATACAATTGCTGATAAAATGGGTTAGAGGAGTTTGCTCTCGGCGGTCCTCAAAGTGACTCCCAGAACTGCACCTTACTTACTGAGCATAAGCTGACAATAGTAACAAAAAGGAGGAAAATGAGAAGTGACCTCTGGAACTGGTGACAAAAACCAAAACCACAACAAAAACAAAACACTCTGTCATCATTGGAAAGCAAGGATCAGGAAGTTCTCGTGCCACAAGTGCTGTTTGACATATACCAGTAAGAAGAAAGTAAGGGGCACTGGGACACTCCTCGGAAGACTTCAGCAACTCCACAACCACCCATGTCAATAACTATCGAACATAAAGGATGTTTCGTACCCAGCTTCCATCTTCCAACTTTCGAATGGATTTATGCAAGCTTCATGAAATCCAGAAAAATGTCGTTTGTAGCTCTCTTCTTCAGAGACCACAGAGAAAATTGGGACTGGATGGTGATTATACAGCCAGTTCATGGCTTATTTTCTAATTGGCAATTAAATAATATTTACAGGTGATATTTTCCAGGGATCCCCTAAATAATTTACATAAGTTCTCTAGAGCTATACATTTATCCATAATTATTTAATTATTTTATCTAGAAGTTTTACAACTATACTATTTTATATAATAATTCTGGCTTCAATATTTACAACTGATCTCATTTCAAACTACATATTTCATTGATATTCATTCAGTTGACATATTGCAATGTTATTGCTGGGATGTTAGTTTACTCTTTTGCTGTTTTAGGTGAAAGTTACTCACATTCCAAATTATTCCTTCTTCATTATCACCATAGTTTTGTTTAAGAAAATTTAATCTATCTAGTTTGAATTATCCCTTTTTTATAATACGTAGTTCAATTGTAAGACACACAACCCTTTCATATATGAGAGGGGACCCCCCCCCTCAAAAAAAAACCACAAAAAACAATATTCATCTGTTTCTTTAATGTGAGAGGGATTATCCACACAGAATTTGATCCTATGGATCAGTCAACCATAGTTATTATCTGGAACTTTTGAAAAGGTTGCATTACGATTTGCAAAAGTGAAGACTCCAGTGTGGCAAATGGAAATTCAGCAGTTTTTGACAAAAAAAAAAAAGCATGACCCCCTCATACCCCACCCTCCATATTTACCAGATCTTGCCTTGAGTAACTTCTTTTGTTGTTGTTTGTTTGTTTCCCTGGATGAAAAACATTTTCAAAGGGAGACGTTTTTGCCAATGTGGAAGAATTGAAACAAAAAATAGTAGAAGCACTAAAATGCATAAAAATCAATGGGTTCAAAACTGTTGTGAGCAATGAAAAAGCATCTCAAGACCGTAGGTGTATTAGTTCAAGCAGAGAGTACTTTGAACGTGACTGAATTTAAACACATAAGAATAAATACACTACTTTTTATACATAGGCTACATTTCATATTGGGGGGTTCTCCTTCATAATATGAATTTTTTTAAATATATATATTTTTTATTTATTTTTGACAGAGAGAGAGAAAGAGGAGAGAGAGAGAGAGAGAGAGAGAGAGAGAGAGAGAGAGAGAGAGAGAGAGAGAGAGAGAGAGAGAGAGAGATACAGAGACAGAGAGAGAACTGAACCGGGGGAGCTCCCAGTTCAGCATATGGGTCCGCACGGGCCAGGGCCAGGATTCGATCCCTGGTGCCCAGCGTTGCAAAGTGAGCGCCTAACCCACTGAGCCATCCTGGCTTCCCCATAATATGAAGTTTTTAT
>PVKE010031414.1:0-19042 GCA_004027555.1 Craseonycteris thonglongyai
TCTGTCCCCGAACTGCTGCTTCCCTTTTCCTCTCCCGCTCTCCCCTTTTTTCTCTAACCTTTGTGTGTTGTTCCGTGTTGTGTGGTTCTCTTAGTTGAGGTTTCTTCTCAGGGTTTCCCCTGTGGATTCCCCTCTGTTCACAAGGCCCTTCCCAGGCAGTTATCGGCGTTCTCCTCTCATGCCGCCATCTTGGATCTCCACACTACTCGACACTTGCTTTTAATTGGGGTACCCTCAGAGACATAGGTTGACCTGACTCACTTTGGGGGTCTAAATATTGGCAGTTGAGAGCCTGGACATCCAGACCTTGTGAGGAACAGCAGCTCATCCCTTTTTCCCCAACCCTCACACAGTTTAAACAGAATCATTCCAGTCTCATGAACTATCCAAAGTTAGGACATTGTTTTCTCTAAACAAACATTAAAACAGATGAAGTGTGGAAACCAAGTTAATCAGCCAAAGATGTTGTTGGAGATGCTACTGTTTAGAGGCTCCAGGTGCCCTCTGAACTGGACTTCAGGGGGATGGCATGCTGAGGTCAGTACCTGTAGATGGGTCCCATGTTCCTCAGGCTGACACACTTATCTCTTGAGTTTCAGCCTTATAAATTGCAGTTAATTTGGTTTAAGTCCATCACTGATCATTTGCCTTTCATTTGTGGGTAAATATTTAAGCCCATTGACTGCTGAGAAGGGGGGAGTATAGATGTGTACACATATATGTGTTTTGGGGGTGGAAGGTATCATTTGTACCCGTGAATGGCTGTACCACATGTACATTTTATGTTACAAATTTCCTCCAAAATTTAATTTCTTTTGATCTCTGTATTGGTTATCCCAGGGCTGTCTGGAAAAATTCCAGCCATTGTCAATATAATGAGAATGTTTGCATGACTGGATACTTCTGGACAGCCCTAATATATAATTTACTTATTCCATAATCTGCAAAATTTTAAGGTCATTGTTTTCTGTCCCATTTAAAATGGCATGTCTAGTCAGCCTATTTATAAGGCTCTCATTTGAGTCTCATAATAATCCCATATGAAGGAGTTATAATTATTCACAGGTTACAGTTATTAAGGAAATTGATGCATAAATTGGTTAAGTGACTTGACCAGGTGTCACCGAGTTAACCAGATATAGAGTGATATATCCTGATTCCAGTTAGTAACTGTGCTCTTTTCAACCTTACCACACGGCCTTCTTAAGTTAGCAAGTGGACATCAAATAGTAAGTATCCAGAATGTGCTGAGAACTGGGAGATGAGGGACCCTGGAATGAATAAGAATGAAGATGCATTTCTGTCAGAATAGGTACGAGTAAAATATTTTATGGACAAAAATATCCTGACCTGAGAAGGTCCGTAAGATAAAAGGACCAGAAAAGGCTTAGAGGCAGGGAGGAGTTTGTGGCAACCCGAGGGAGATAGCTACTGGTTGTCAAAGATCAGGGAATTTGGGAAGAGCTGTGTCAAGCTGGAATTTGTTCTGAGACAATGATGAAGCCAACACTTTGATTGCCTAAAATTGGCTGTGCAGAAATGGATGACAATGGAGACATTTGCTGCTGGGGAGAGAATATACTTTAAATTTAATGAGGACAACTTTAGAAGCCCCGCTGATTCTTGATTGATAAGTACTAAGGCGCCTCACTTAACTTACAGGCGCAGCTGTCTGCACTGAGCATTGGTGGGTACTGGGAAGCCCCTCAGCCCACAGGAAAACAGTCTCTGCCCTTTTGCCTATTGGCAATTTTGCCTCCTGGACAGCAAATAGAAGAAGGAGAAAGACAGTTCACAGCCCTGCAACCCCCCAAAGGTTATTTTATCCAAGGCGAATGTTGCCTATTGAATTCTCACCAGCCTGATTAGAAAAGATTATTCTGAAGGTCTGTGAAGTATCTACTAACCAATCTTACTGAGTTATTTTTGAATAGCTATTGAATGGATAATTTCCATGCCCATTATCAAAATGATATGCTGGTGGTAAAATTTAGCTGCATTGTATTTGATCAGTAATTACAGAAATGTTTCCCTCAGGTTTAATGCCTTATTGGCAGTGGGTCTCTCTACGGGGGCAAAAGACTTTGAGATACTTTTTGGTTGACACAAATGCTTCATTATTGTAATATTTCTGTTGCAGTGGGGGTGAGGGGAAAAAGATTTATTTGGGCATCTGATTTGAAAGGTTTTTTCTTTTTTTTTCACCTCCTGAGAGCAACATTTGACAACATCAAGTTTTCCACCAGCGACAGCAAGAGAGTAATATCTCTCCCCATTGCTTAAGCCTCAGTGCTGTGGAACAAGAGCAGACCCTGAGGGTCCTCATGGACAGCAAATCCTATGACAACAGCCAATCATGCAGGTATTATTAGAAATAAATGAAAAAGGAAATGAAGGTTGAGGTATTTGACTATGGAAAGGGAATTGGCAAGATTCTAGATCAGCTGCTGCCAATAGAAATATAATGCCAGCCACATATAAGGTGTAACAATTATGTTTATAAACTCATCCTAGAAAAAGTGCTACATACATCATTGCTGAATATCACTATGGTCACCTTCAAAGTACTTCCCTTGGGAAGCTATGCATCAACACTGTACCTAGATCACCCTTCAAAGCAATTTTTCAGGAATGGCCATAAGACCTGTCCTCATATTACCTTTGATGTCCTGAATGTCATTAAAATGTCTTCCTTTCAATATTTCCCTTATCTTCAGGTAAAGAGAAAAGCCACTGGGGGCCAGATCAGGTGAGTAGGGTGGGTATTTCAATACAGTTATTCATTAACTGGCTAAAAAACCTTTTACAGACAATGCCTTGTGAGCTGGTGCATTTTCATGATGCAAGAGTCATGAGTTGTTGGCCAAAAGTTCAGGTTGTTGTTATCAAACTTTTTCCCACAGCCTTTTAGCACTTCCAAATAGTCAACTTGGTTGACTGTTTGTCCAGTTGGTACAAATTAATAATGAACAATCTCTCTGATATCAAGAAATGTTAGCAACATCATTTTGACTCTTGATTTGGACTGAAGGAAATTTTTTAGTTGTGGAGAATTGGCTGACTTCCATTATGCACTTTGATGTTTTGTTTCAGGGTTGTATTGGTACTCCCATGTTTCATCACCAGTGATAACAAAGCCCGAAACATCACCTTGCCTCTCCAAAAGGTCTTGGCAAACTTTGACTCTTCTTTGCTTTTGTTCATTGGTGAGCTTCTTTAGGACCACTTTTGCACACACCTTTCTCATGCCAAGATTTTCAGTTCATATTTAACTAACTTTCTTTCTTTTTTTTTTAAAGATTTATTTTATTGATTTTTGACAGAGAGAAACAGAGACAGAGAGAGACAGAGAGAAGGGGAAGGGCCCAGAGCAGTCTCCATAGTTGACATTAGTTTTCCATGTAGTTTCACTCCACAGGCAGGCACAGGGCTGCGCCGGTCAGGAACTGGGCCGGGAGCCTCCCACATAGGTCCCAGCAAGAACTGAACTGGGGGCACACCCCAGTTCAGCATGTGGGTCCACATGGGCCAGGGCCGGGATTCGATCTTCGGCCCTTGGGGCTTCAAAGTGAGTGCTTTACCCACTGAGCCATCCCAGCTTTCCCTAACTAACTTTCTTTATTGCTGTTTACTTATTCTGCTATGCTTCTCATAGTCAACCAACATTTTGATGCACATTTGCACAAGTTATTGCAATGTTTTCATTAGTTCTGCTTATTACTGGCTGTCCTGACCCCACTTTCTCTCCTCTCAGAAAAATGTTTCATCCATTTGTGCACTGCTGCTTTCTTCATAGCATTATCTCCATAAACTTGGACTAAAATGTCCAATTTCACTTTCACTCTTGTCAAGTTTAACAAGAAATTTAGTGTTTCTTCATTTCTTTAAATCAAGCTGTGACATTCTTTCAATGGCACACAAAAACACACAGTAAGAATGGTAAACACCACTCAGCAAGACAGCACCACACATCGACTCAAGTACAGCTGTGAGCACTGAAATACCAAGGTTATGAAACCTCACTGAGTTGTTTGTCCAGTGCTGCCAACATAAGCGCATGGTGGCAGCTTCACAAACTTAATTGTCAGACCTCGTATATAGTTTTAATTTTTCCAGTAGCCCCATTAAATGTGAAAATAAAGAGCTAAAATTAGTTTTAATAATATATTTTATTTAACCAAATATATCAAAAATATTATTTAAACATAAAATCAATATAAAATTATTGATGAAGTATTTTACATATTTATTCATACTAATTCTTTGAAGTTGGGAATGTATTTTATTTACCCTCACAGCACATCTCAATTAAAACTGTTCACATTTCAATTGCTCTATAACCACATGTGGGTCATTAGTGGCCACTGTATTGGATAGTGTAGGTCTATCCTGAGCTACATACCAGATAATGCAGCTTCCAATTAGTACCTGATTTGAACTGGTCATTATCATTTGCTCTGCCCCTAAGCCAGGAAAAAGCTGACATTGCTCTCATTTAAAAAAATATTTTAAAGATTTATTTTATTGTTTTTGACAGAGACAGAGATAAGGAAGAGGGCTCAGAGCAGTCTCCATGGTTGTACATCATCAGTTTTCAACATGGTTTCATTCCACGCAGGTGGGCGGGGGCTGCGCAGGGCAGGAACTGGGTTGGGGGTGTCCTGTATTGGAGGCATGCCTCCTCGAGCCAGGGGACAAACTTGGGGCCTCCCACATTGGAAGCTCACCCTGGTGAGAACCAAACTGGTGCCACACCCTAGTTCAACATATGGGTCCACACAGGCTGGGGCTGGGATTCGATCCTCAGATCCTGGGGCTGCAAAGTGAGCACTTAACCTGCTGAGCCATCCCAACTTCCGTGCTCTCATTTGCTATATGGGGCCCTGTCCCCATTAAATTTTGTAGTATTATGCAGACCCTGCCAAGGCTGTGAAATCCAAAATTCAAAATAATCTGCTGATAGTCAGGGCAAATAATATTGCACAATAATGATTTATGCAAAGAAAGGAAAACAGCCTTCCATATCACTTTCAGAAAGAAAAGGAGGTAAAGACTCAGCCAGCTTCAAAGCCATGCAAGTGCACTAAAATCCACCAATACATCTTATCCATGACCACCTTTCAGCATTAGACACTTCACCTTGGCTAGGGTAGGATTTCCAACAGTGATTTTGGAATCCCAGCAGAACCAAAACAAATAAACCTTATTTGGTTGGTTTATACTACCATGAAATGAATATTGTTGAATATTGGTGGGCCAAATTTGTTCCTCTTGATTGCAGGTCTTTTTAGTTGCAGAATGATAATGCTATTTTATTGATTGATTGATTGATTGATTGATTGTAGGATGGGTTTGGATCCATAGCTGCATATCCTAGGCATACTAAAGAAATGTTATTACATGGACATTCATGGTCACAGTGTAGGTTATCATACTTTGGGGAGCTATAAAGCTAATTTTGATGTAGGTACAGTGATTGGCATTGATTTCTCTTGTCTCTGGTAGTGCAACCTAATCCTATCAGTCTTTAATTGTTTCACATTATGAGATTTGACTCTTTCACAATATGCTTTAATTACTGGAAGGCAAAGTAATTTGCATTCTATTATGTTACACTACCCTCCTCACTGAAGCCTAGCATAGTGCTGAGGATTTGATGCTATTAATGTTGATCCACTTAATTTGATTCCAAGTTGCCCAATAATTTACTTCTGAAAAAGCTACAGTTGTTCTTATGGGATACTTGGCAAATTGCTATGAATTCTTACTCCCATTCCTGGAATGGTTTCATTAGATATTTGGATGTGATTAAAGCAACTAATGGTGAGTTTCTATACTGTAGCACAAATGTAAGAAGGTGAAAATATCAGTTACTGGGGATGACAGGATGGCTCATCGAGGTTGAGCACTCACCTTGCAGCCCTCAGGTCTGAGGATCAAGTCCTGGCCCTGGCCTGTGTAGACCCATACGCTGAACTGTGGTGTGATTCCGTGTTGGAGGCTGCCGGTTTGGCTCCTGCCCAGGGTGTGCTTCCCATGTGGGAGGTCCCTGGTTCGCCGGGGCATGCCTCCCATGCAGAAGGCCCTTGGCCCAGTCTCTGCCCTGCACTGTCCCCCACCCACCTGTGTAGAATGAAACTATGTAGAAAACAAATAATGTGCAACTGTGGGGATTGCTCTGGGCCCTCCCTCTTCTCTCTGTTTCTGTCAAAACAATAAAATAAATCTTAAAAAAAAAAGAAAAAGAAAGAAAAACACAGTTACCTAGTTGATTTCTGTAATTGGCATTAACAACTATTGCCTGATCTTTTCCACTGAATTGATTAAAAGAGCTGGGGTTTTTGGCTTTCTCTATAATGTTCCAGTCTCTTTTCAATTCATCAGGCACTTTGTTGAATGCCCACTATGTGCTAAGCCTGGACAATGGTTTTGAAGAGTTTGTTGCCTATATGTTCAGCAGTGTCCACTGGGGACATTTTAAAATATTGTATTATATTTTTCCTTATAAAAATAAATGAAAAATTAAAAAAAACCGATTATTACTAATGATAAGAAACCTTATCTCAAACTTAATTGAGATAAATGTGGAAATCACTGAATATGCTGTAACCTGGCAAATACTTAGTTTCAATTGGATTCTCAGTGGGATTAAGGCATTTATGTCTCCAATTGTGAACAAAAATATTATAATCTTGAAAATCTATTTTTGACAGTTCTGACTAGAAAGTAAGGTATAATTGTGGTTTTCTATACTACTTTTTAGCTGTCTGGGAATCAACTCTCTCATGTGTCCCCAGTAGCATGTGAATCTACTGCTTTCTCAGACATTGGATTTTTGTGCATATTTTCAGGATTGCTTTCTATAGGAAAGCAGGGAGCTACTTGCATAATGTTTAGAGTCATCAGGTTTAAGATGATAGGTAAACCTTGAAGTAGCTGTAACTATTACCTAAATGTTTCACTGTTTGGTGTTCCTGTCAACACCTTATTCAGCCGAGTTCCTTGATTGACAAAAATATAAAGTGCTAATTCATTGCTAAACTTAATCACTGAAAACAGTCTCAATTTTGAAAATTATACTTTCATAATTTTTATTATTTTTTATTTTATTCCCCTCAGGATTTAAATGGACAGAGGATTAAGTAAACTAATAAGGTTAATTAAAATAAAAGATTAAATGAAAGCTACCTTGTAAGCCTGCAAAGGTGACCATGAAGAATAGCTTTTTCATAAAGCTTTCTAATATTTGAACATGTATTTTATGTCCTACTTGTGACTAAAAGTAGCCTAATATGTTGAGAGGCCAAGGAAATTATTAAGCCACAAAAATTTCTTTTTGAAAATGAGATGTATCTAATTTGCTTGACTAAAAGGCATGACTGTCAGGCACTTTTTCCTCTTTGGAAATTATTTCCAGAAGGTGAATTATTACATTCCTACTTTGGGCTGAGGAAGGTTTTTTAGTATGTGTTGGGTGTCACTAGCCTCATAATCTTGGAATTTATGTAGAAAAACAGGGGAAGCTGGGATGGCTCAGGGGGTTAAGCACTCGCTTTGTAGCCCTAGGGCCCAAGGATTGAATCTCAGCCCCAGCCCATGCGGACCCACATGCTGAACTGGGGTGTGCCCCCAGTTCAGTTCTTGCCGGGGCCTATGCAGGAGGCTCCTGGCCCAGTTCCTGCCCTGCGCAGCCCCGTGCCCACCTGTGGAGTGAAACTATATGGAAAACTAATGCTGTCAACTATGGAGACTGCTCTGGGCCCTCCCCTTTCTCTCTGCCTCTCTTTGTCTGTCTCTCTGACAAAAAACAATAAAAATAAATCTTTAAAATTAAAAACAACAACAACAACAACAACAAACATACCCGTGAACCTTTACAAACCAAATGAATGCATTTAAGGTATAATTTAAACTCTAATTGGTTCAAGGAAGAAAATGGGAATGGATATTTTTATTTTAAACAATAACTCTTCCATATACATAAACAGACCTTATGTCAACATCTAGATCAAACATTAGCTGATATAAAAAAGGTATTCATTTTGTTCCTAACCTCACCAATACCACTCATGTGACCCAGGCAAAGTTTGTACCTTCCTCCTCTTCCTGCTAGACCCTCTCTGCTATTTCTAGGATAATGAAACTGAGGACAAACTTGTAGCAATTGACAAATTGTGGTTTGTGTTATTACATGCACTATGGTGAAGATGCAGAGCTATAGGTATTAGTTACATTATTGAGGTTTGTAGGCTCTGCAACTAACCACGCAGTTTGTCCTAACTAACTATCCCATTTTCTATTATTACTCCTCCCCCAATTCCCTCTGAAGTAAAATAAAAAGCTGAATTTGATCAGAATGAGTAATTTTCCAGTCCTTTTATAGGGCCTATATGCTCATTATATTTCTATTTCTCAGAACTTGTTTTCAGGCATCTGCTCCTCAGTTCACCAAAGACTGAAATATCAGGTTAGGTGCCTTTTGTCATTCTAAGTGCTTTAATAAAATACCCCAAATAAAAGTGCATTTTATTAAAAAAAAAAAAGAGGCACTCATGTTCTATTGAGGACTTTCAAAAATTGGATTTTATTTCCCCTTTTCTGTTGTGGAATTCACTAAATAATTGCAAATAAAACAATGTGGTCATCATCATGCTGTTTTAATAACAGGTGTGCTGTTGAGGTCCATTAGTTAAGATGTACATAAAAAAAAACCAACAGGTCACGGCCTGTTGGGGTGTCTTCCTGCTTTTTCCTAAAAGGCGATACCTAGAGCTGTACTTCTCTTGAATGGGTACTAGACTTAGAGGGGTGATCATTTCTGAAGGTATACAAATGTCTAACCACTACCATACACACCTAAAACTAATATAATATTATATGTCAACTGTAATTGAAAATTATTTTTTAATGTGCATATGACTCACCTGGGGATCTTGTTAAAATGCACATGCTGATTCTGTGGGTCTGCGATGGAGTCTGAGATTGAAATTTCTTACAAGCTCCCAGGTGGTACTGATGCTGGTTCACAGCCAACACTTTGGGTCTACAATATAGGCTACATTTTTTTAAATATTTATTTTATTGTTTTTTATTTTTTTATTGTTTTTTACTTTTTGACAGAGACAGAGACAGAGAAAAGGGGGAGGACTCAGAGCAGTCTCCATAGTTGTACGTCATCAGTTTTCAACATAGTTTTATTCCACATACAGGTAGGTGGGGGGCTGCACAGAGTGGGAATGGGGTCAGGGCCTCCTGCATGGGAGGTATGCCCCCATGACCTGGGGGCCAAACTGGGGGCCTACCACATGGGAAGCTCTCCCTGGTGAGATCTGATCTGGGGCCACACCCCAGTTCAGCATATGGGTCCTCATGGGCTGGGGCCAAGATTCAATCCTTAGAACCTGGGGCTGCAAGGTGAGCACTCAACCCACTGAGCCATCCTGGATTCCCCTAGGCTACATTTTTATGCATTCAGGAATGCATACTTTGCAAGATTCAAGGTTCACTTAGGAAATGGATGAGTTTGTCTATCTAAATATTTATGTGGAGAATGTGTATCTTTCGGAATGTAATTTTTATGAACATAATTCAGGCTGAAAATAATTTACCTTGTTTCTTGAAATGTAACAGAGTCCCATGACAGAATAGCTTCCTATTTCATAACTCTGAATATCTACCAGTCACTTTGTGTGCCTGAAAACACAGCAGTTATATATAATAACAGCCAAGCAGGAAAACAGGGTTTAGTATTGTTCTCTGAACCCATGTGGCTGTCTTCAGTCCTTCACCTCTGGTAAGACTTCCTAAACATCAAAATAAAGCCAACCCATCAGTCATTTGATCAAAATGAAGTTAAAAAATCAGTTTACACTCACCATTGAACTGTCCTACCACTAAAGCTAAGTCAAGAGGGCATAGAAATGCTGTGCACGAAATACTTTAAACAAGCATTCAAAGAACACTTTTCAATTGGTCATGGATCTAGTATGACCCAAGTTCTATCAATAAACAAGTTACTTTTAAAAAGAAAAAGGGATCAGGGAACAGAAAGCAGAGTCTATACCCAGCATTTTAAAGAAACTTGGTCTCTCCTGGATCCTGAAAATAAATATCATTCTGCTTGGGAATAAGGGACCTGGTCAGGGGTAAACCAAATTCAGTCCACTAGGCGATTAGAAAGCACCTGTTGCATGCACTGTTTTGGGTGTTAGGGTGACGGAAACCAGTAAGGGCCACTTCTGCTCTCAAGACCTCACAGGCTGGTACACAAATGACTCACACTAGGTCCAGTAAAGCACAGGACTGAAAGAAAATGCCAATCAAATTACACCAAGATTCAGGAGAGGAAGAGATCATATCCTATCAGGGGCATTAGGAAAGGCTTTGTGGAGAAAGTGATATTTGAGGTGAGCCTTGTAGGGTGGGTAGAATTTCTATATGTAGCCCTGATAAGGAGGGGGGCATCCAGAAGACACAAATAAAGGCATGAAAACAGAAACGTGCAGAATATATTCATAGGACTTAAGTTTGGCTGGAATGTATTATATGCTTACTGCACAAATAGATAAAAGGGGGAGATAAGGCCAGGCAAGTGGTTAGAAGCCAAATTGTAGACCTTAGAAACCCATTTGACCAATGAAGCTCTTATTATTAAAGAACAATATGATGGTTTATGTGATTCCTATATTATAACCACACAAAATGTCTTTATCGCCACTAAGTATCACTCAGTCTTGACATAATGCTGAATATAGGCTATGTCAATATTATATATAAAATCTGAAAACTTCATTGTCACCCTTCCAGTTATTAAGGCATACTACAAAGAATATTAAGAGCAGTATGCTACGGACCCCCAAAACAGGCCAATAGTCCAGAGGATCAGAATTGAGCAATCACAAACAGTCACACACACACACACACACACACACACACACACACACACACACTCTATTTTAGATGTGTATTGCTACTTAATAAACTACCCTTGCCTCCCTCAGTCTATGCTTCACCGAACTGCCAGAGTGATTACTTAAAACTGTAAGTCACATTATACTGTTTATACACTCAAAATCCTCCAATGGCTTCTCAACATATTCAAATACAACCCAAAGTTGCTGGCATGCCCTATAAAGCCTTCTGTGTTCTGGTACTTATTACCTCTCCAAACTTGTCTGTGAACACTCTCCTTTGCTCACTTAGCTACAGCACCTCCTTGCTGATCCTTTAACATACTTACCTTAGGAAACTTACTGCTTCCTAAACCTAAACTACAATCTCCTCATATAGACACCTAGCTCAATTTAGGTCTTTTCTCAAGTGTCACTGCTTCAGAGAGGTCTTCTCTGACCAATCTATCTAAAATAATACCCCTATCAGTCTCTGTCCCTTTATCCTGCTTTAGTTTTGTACCTTAGCACTCACTATCACTCTATGTATCATCACTTCATTTGTTTACCACCACCACTACCCCCCTTCCTACTGGAATATAGATTCTGTGAGGGCAAGAACTTTTGTGTTTGGTTCTGTAGCCCTAGTACCCAGGACAGTGCCTAGACATAGCAGCATTCAGAAGATTAGGGATTCAGGCTACTCTAATAACTAACCAACTAATGCCCTTCCCCCTGTCTTGCCCACTCCAATCTACTATGCCCCCACAGTCATGAATTTCATCCTTTTACTCTGATTAAAATTTACCAGGGGGGTTCATTATCACTGATTATACAACGAAGCCACCCCTCTAGGTCTACATTCTAGGTCAATTTTGTTTGAGCCTCAGTCTAACTTTTTCAGTCTTAACTGACTTTTCATTGCCAAGTAATCTATCTGTGCTCTGGTCCAATTTTTTTAAATTTTTGTTTTTATCAGTGAAATACTTTTTTCCCAAATGAGATCTTATATGGAACCTTAATATAAAAAGTAGATTAAAGAAGAGGTACTTTGGCTGAAACTGGAGTAGGTGTCCAGGATTCCTCCTATTTGAGCTTCCTTGCAACATCCCCATTGAAAACTCTATTTGAAAACTGTGCTCTAACCAAACTCTGCATCCTCCAATGCCTCTGATCACCCCATGTTCCCTACCCTGATGTTCTTCAACACCATTTGTGCAGGTCCAAATTCCACCTACACTCAAGGCCTAGTCAATGATCATCTCCTCATGAACATTTCCCTGATCTCATCGGACGTGACTCTTTCCTCCTCTGAACTTCGTTCATATACTTAGAAAGATTTATTTTATTGTTTGAGAAAAGAGAGAGAAAGAGAAGGGGGGAGGGCCCAGAGCAGTTGCCATAGTTATACATCATAAGTTGTGATATGGTTTCATTCCACACAGGTGGATATGGGGCCTCTCAGGGTGGGAACTGAACTGGGGGCCTCCAACATGGGAGGTGAGAACCTCCACCACTGTCCTGGCAGTTACCAGCTGTGCTGCAGTTCAGCATATGGGTTTGCAAGGGCTGTGGCTAGGATTCAATCCCCAGACTCTGTAGTTGCAAGGCAAGCACTCAACCTGCTGAGCTATCATGGCATCCCATTCATACACTTTTTATCGTCTTTTCTTTCCTATGCCCTGTATTAGGGAGATTGATTTATGGGTTATTTATTTTACTAGGCTGTAAGCTCCTTTAAAACAAATGGGCAGCTACTGATTGCTGAATGAATGATTCATCTTTGTAGCCCCAATATTCTTAGTGCATTATCTGGCACCCAGCAGGTGCTCAAAATACATTTGGACGCTGGATGAATGAATGAATGAGTGTCCTACATTATATGACACAAAAACAGTTTTTAAATTGAGTTTATTTAGATCTGGTTTGTTTCTTTTTTTTCTTTTGGTCATGAAAACAGACAATGTATCCAGTCCCCTGTGGCTCCTGAAGATTTCAGTAAGCTGCCAAATAACATTACTGAATTTATGATTGGATTAATGAAAAGCTTGTAGCAAGATTATCCTAGGGAGGAAATGATCCTTTGGGGGACTTCAATTTAAACTGGCAAGGCAACACTAGTTTTAAATGAAAGGAAATGTTTCATTGTGTAGACTTTGCATGGCTGATAAATATGCCGGAAGGATCTACTGCAGGCACCCTGCAGTAGATGTAAATAGGAAGAAACTCACCACAGCAAATTGAAGGAAAGGAAAGCATGCTGTATGACCTTACAAAAGTTACTCCCCTTCTTAGGGCCCGCATTTCTCAGGTTTGTTTATATATATATATTTATTGTTTGTTTGTTTTTGTTTTTGTTTTAGTGTGTAAATGCAGTTTCATTTCAATGATCTCTACGTCTCGCTTCAGCCCACCCATTTATGATTCCCTTGGATTGTAAGCAGGCGACCAGTTTCCACTGCATGGAGCCCCAGATAGCCACTCCCCGTAAGCCCCTGGCATTCAGTCCCACTCTTCTCTGAAGACCACTTCTAGTAACCCTGCTGAGTACCAAACACATAGCCAGCATTGAACCTGTTCCTTGACAATGACCCACTGGTTATATTTCCATAGCAAGAAAGGCAACTTAAGACCTGTCCAGGGAGAAACCCTTGTTGGCAAGACATTCTACTGGAAAAATCATTCCTCTGGCCCTCAAATATCCAAGTGGGTGAAAATCAATGGCTACCTTCCACAGCCTACACCTAACGCTGCACTCATCACTGGTTGGTCACAACCACATCCAGTAGCAGCGAGAAACCCATTACAGACTGAATGCTTGTACTCCTCAAACTTCCTATGCTGAAATCTTAACCCCCAGGGTGATGGTATCAGCAGGTGAGTTCTTTGGAAGATAATTAGGTTCTAAGGGCAGCACCTTCATAAATGATATTAGTGCCCTTATAAAAGAGACCCCAGAGAAATAGTTGTGGGCAAACTGCTGACACTAAAGGTAGAAAATGAAAGAAATATATTAAGTTTCCCTGGTGAGAAGGAAAACAATTATTCTATCTTGATTCACTGTGATTGGGTTTACCTGAACCTTCTTTCCATTAATGGTAAACTTTAGTTCAGCACACACAAAAATAAGGCTTTTATGACAAATGAGTCTGATGAGGGGGTGACCAAGAAATTCATGGAATGAAGGGGAAGAAAGGTAGAGTAAAAACTGTTCATTATTTTTTTTTCAATATATACACCCTTAACCCTAATACACTTTTCAAATCTTTCAATAAGTTTATTTACCGGCATATCCTCTAAAAAAAAAAGTTTTGTTTTTGCCCTCAGATGGCAGCTTTAATCTCTTCATTATCTATAAATTTCTTCCCTTGAAGCAGTTTTTATTTTTCATATTTGGGAAAAATAATAATCAGATGGAGCCAGGTCTGACTATAGGGAGGGTAGTTTAATGTTTGGAGCCACAGCTGTGAAGAGTAGCCAAAGCAACATGTGCATTGTTCTGCACAAGCAGCATCTCTTTGGTTAAATTTCCTCTTATTTTTGCTTTCACAGATTCTTTTAACTGTTTCAGGAGTCTGGAATAGTATTCTCCAGTAATTGTGACACCCTCATCCTTGTACTTCATCAGCAGGATATCCTCCATATCCCCCAAAAACAGTAGCCATGATTTTTCTAGCCAACTGTGACACCTTGAACTTCTTAGGGGGTGGCGTACCCTTTTCAGGTCACTGTGTGGACTCCTGCTTTGACTCAGGCTTAATAATAATGATCCCAAGTTTCATCTCTAGTAACACTCTGGTTTAAAACTTGATTTTTTTATTATTTTTATTTTTGTCTCTGCAGAGGTCCAAAATCTGTCATGAACACTTGAAGCACTGTTGTTTTTGAGGCAACATGAACATTCTCAGTACCCATCTTGCACTGACTTTTGACACCCTCAGAGGATAATGGAGAATATTCAACAAGGTTGTAGGTGATACTTCAGTTATGCAAGCTGCTTTTTATTAAATCAGGCATCTTATATTATGAGTTTCCAACTATTTTGACAATGTCTGAGGAAGTGGCCTCAATGGGGAATCCCAGATATATGTTTTCAATGGACCCTCTGTCTTGCTTGAAAAGGCTATGCCACTTGTAAACCATGGATTTTCTAGGGCAACAGTCCCTGTAAGCTGCTAACATCTCTTCCAAAATGATTGAGGTGTTTTCCCTTGTTTTGTGAGGAATTAAATGACAGCGCAAAGTTCAATTTTATCCATACTTGGGGTTTCCTTTACATTTGACTTGTTTCTTCAGCAGTATTTGAAAGAACACAAATACAAGTAGGCTGAAATTTGGGACATATATTATAAGTCACAGAATCAAATGGTGTGTACTAGTACTCCCATCTCTCTGATACCCTCCCCCCACCCCATCCTCGTTCTGGGATTTTTTTTTTAAGATTTATTTTACTGTTTTTGACAGAGACAGAAAGAGGCAGAGAGAAGGGGGAGGGTCCAAAGCAGTCTCCATAGTTGTGCGTAATCAGTTTTCTACATGATTTGGGTCCACACAGAGGGGTAGAAGCCACACAAGGCAAGAATGGGGCCAGGGGCCTCCTCCATGGGAGGCACATACTCTCAATGCAAGGGCTGAGCTGGGGGGCAAGAATCGAACTGGGGGTCTTCCATATGAGAAGCACACTGCAGTTCACGATATGGGTCCACACAGGCCAGAGCCAGGATTTGATCCTGGGTCCCCAGGGCTGCAAAGGGAGTGCTCCACCTGCTGAACTTTCCAACTTCCCCATCATTCTGTGAATTTTTTTTTATTGTTAAATTTATTGGGATGACATTGGTTGATAATAATGACATTGTTTCCAGGTGTACCATTCTACATCACATTGTTTATGCATTGCGTTATAAGCTCACCACCCAGAATCAGCTCTTTTTCCATCAACATATATTTGATGCCCCCTCACTACTCCCCCCCCAGCTCTCCCACCCACCTCCTCCCTTATCCTGAGGTAACCACTAAACTATTGACTGCCTTGAGGATGAGTGGTGTTCTACGCCTCTGAGATCCCAATGCAGTCAGAAGCTGCCATACCTGTGCTTCAATTATCCTAGATCCCTCTGCTGGCTTCAGCAGGAAGGCTGGCTGCAGGGCTTGTTGGAAAGGCACAGGTCTGTTTGCATCACAGGGAAATAGCGGCTCCTCAGCAAGAACTCACTGAAGGCAGGCTTTGGGCAGGGCTGGCAGAGGGAACCTTAGGAGATAGCAAGAAGAAACAGCCAGGCTCTGTGTCCAAGGCCATGCAGTACTCTGACTGGGGAGTCACCACATCTACAGCCACTCTGCGCTTCAGCCTCCAGCACACTCCTGCCACTGGCACTCAAGCCACAAGAGTGCCCACCTCTTTCTCTGGTCACTGGCCTCATGCTCCACGGCCCCTTCAGCTCCAGCCGCCCAACCCAAGCACCGGCAGCTGGATCTTCACTCTGGTCACCTGCACGGATCTCTGGCTGCTGGTGCCTCGCTCTGGCCTCCTGCACTGTGCTCTGGCTGCCTTCCCCACACCACCTCCCCCCTCTCCCCGACGCCACACTCCCACCGGGGCCTCTCACCACCATCAGCCGCGCCCACTTTTTCCATCCACCCCACGCTATGGCCGTCTGCACCTCCTCTTCTGTCCGTTCCAGGCCTCCAACCTGTCCAGAGTCCTTCTGCACCTCGACCCGCGCCCCCATGCTCCACCTCAGTCAGTCTCTCCTCTGCTGGACTCGGGTCAGCCTCTGGGTCGGTCACGGGGCGGGTCTCTGGGTCACGCTCCGTGGTGGGTCTCCACACGGCTCCCTTTCTCTCTGTCTCACTCACCTCCATTTCTCCAGCTTTAGGTATTTTCTTGTGATGAGTGGGTTCCTCAGGTGAGGCTATGCGTTGCTTAGGGACTTTCTGGTTGGGTTTTAGTTGTTTAAATCATTGTTCTTTCCAGGACAGGTTTTAAGAGTTCCTCATGCCACCATCTTGGTGACGTCTCCCCTGTGAATTTCTTGAGCACCCCTCGTATCTACGCACTTTATTAAGATTTGCTCATTAAAGTATTTACCAGGGGAAGCCGGGATGGCTCAGTGGGTTAAGTGCTCACTTTGCAGCCCCAGGGACTGAGGATCAAATCCTGGCCCTGGCCTGTGCAGACCCATATGCTGAACTGGGGAGTGCCCCCAGTTCAGTTCCTGCCCTGTGCAGCCCCACACCCACATATGGAAGGAAACTATGTGGAAAAACCAATAATGTGTAACTATGGAGACTGTTCTGGGCCCTCTCCCTTCTCTCTGTCTCTGTCTCTGTATCTCTCTCTGTCAGAAACAATAAAAGTAAATCTTAAAAAAATTAAAAAAAAGTATTTAGAAGATTCTTTGAAGCTGCTCCTGTATTTCTCTTATTTACTTTCTTTCCAAAGCAACTAGTCTAATCAGTTAATTTGGAGGGAGCGAAATCAATCTATTTTCATTCATTAAGCAAGTGCAACATGTCAGGTGCTATTCTCAAAGCTTTACATGTGTCAGCTGCTTTAATTCTCAATACAACCCAATGAGTTCAGTCCTATTATCATATCCATTTTGTAAGTAAAACAAAAACAAGTGTTTGAAAAGTTGTTACCTCAAATCAGACAAGCTATTCTCTAGCTGTGTTTTGTCCCACAGGGCAGGGAATCTGGATGACCAAGGGAAAATGTCCACCCAAAGCCTGACCTCCCGCCTCCCGCCTTCGAGGCCAAACACAGGGAAACTGGGACCTAAGATTTTACCAATTCAGTTTTGGGACCTTAAATGACTCCAAACTCACTTCTGGAGCTTGAACGGGGACTCTCCTAGTGTCTGTCCTCTGCAAAGCAAATGACAGTGCTGCTACTGCGAGCACCTGTAGGTGTGAGAAGTAATGAAGGGGTTACTGTGTGTGGGGGTTTGATGAATTTTGGATATGAGGTCTAAGGTGTCTACTTGTATGCTCATGAATCCCCCTGGGGTTAGAGGCAGAACCCGAGGTAAGAAGAGGAGGACAGGCTGCACGTGAAGGGACTGGGTCTTTATATGTGGTCATGTTGCAGCCCAGAGTGCAGTGTAGTACAAGATGTTTACATTCCAACACAACCCTTCAGATTGTTACAAGGGTATACTTGTATTCGCCAGCTTAGGAGGACAAAACATACTTTATTGGCCAGTTTGTCCCAGCCTCACAATTGTAGGGACAAGCTGGCATCCAAATATAGACTAGACAATTGAATTCCTCTTTCAGGAATCACCCCCAATGCCACTTCTTCCAGGTGTTCCTTCAGAAAGGCATGGACTAACACTAGCTTCCTCTCTCCTTCTTGTGTGCCAGCCATTCCTCCAGTCTGCTTAGCCACACAGTCTAAGCTCTGTCTGTCTCCCCTCACAAAATTGTAAACTAAAGGCAAAGACTAAAACTTGTTCACCTGCTTGCTCCTCAGGGCCCAGCACAGTGTCTTCCTCAAATACATGTCTAGAGATACTTGCTGAATAAAAAGTTAAAACAGGAAAAATATAGGCAGTATTCCTTAAGGAGAAAGGAAAGGATGTGAAACAATCAGTAAAGTCTTTGACACAAAGATAGGTAAACTGAGAAGAGCTTCCCTTCTTTCATGGAAAGTACCTAACATAAAATTGTAGGGGATGCCAGGATGGCTCAGTGGATTGAGTATTTGTCTACCAGCACCTGGGTCTGTGGATCAAATACTGTCCCTGGCTTGTGTGGACCCATATGCTGAGCTGGGGTATGCCCCCAGTTTGGTTCTTTCTGGGGTGAGATTCCAATGAGGGAGACCCCCAGCCCAGTTTCTGTCCTGCGCAGCCCCATGCCCACCTGTAGAATGAAACTATCTAGAAAACTAATAACGCACAACTATGTAAACTGCTGTGGACCCTCCCCCTTCTCTGTGTCTCTTTCTGTCTCTCTGTCAAAAACAATAAATCTTTAAAAATGTAGAGAGTAGTGTAATGAACTTTCCTATGCCCTTCTCCAGCTGCAGCAATAATAAACTCATAGCCAGTTTTGTTTTACCTATACCGGTACTCTCATTCACTCTTTCTTTTTTTTTTTTTTTTTTTTTTTTTTTTTTTTTTTTTTTTTTTTTTTTTTTTTTTTTTTTT
>PVKE010031415.1:0-19044 GCA_004027555.1 Craseonycteris thonglongyai
CCCACTTGTTTTTAATTGTTAAATTTATTAAGGTGACACGGGTTAGTAAAAGTTACATAGGTTTCCGGTGTACAACTCCACAGTACCTCATCCATGTATTACAATATGTGTTTACCACCAGAGTCACTTTCTTTCTATTACCGTACATTTAGTTCCCCCTCTCTCCTCTTCCACCCACCTCCCTTCTCTCTCACCCTCTTCTACCCTTACCCTCAGGTAATTACTGAACTGTTGACTATGGTCATGAGGTTTTGGTTCTTTGTTGCTTTCAGTTTTATATTCTACATATGAGTGAAGTCATACAGTTCTTACAGTAGTTTTTTCTATCTGGTTTATTTCTCTTAGCGTGATGATCTCAAGTTCCACCCATATTGTTGTAAATGTCAATGTTTCATCTTTTCTTATAGCTGAAATATATTGTATATATCTATCACAGAGTTTTTATCCATTCTTTTTCAAAGGGCACTTTGGTTGTTTCCGTGTCTTGGCCACCATGAACAGTGCTGTAATGAACATTGGGGTACAAATGTTTTTATGGACTATGGTTTTCATGTTTTTTTGGTAGATATCCATAAGGGGGGTTGCCGGGTCATAGCATACCTCCATTTTCAATTTTCTGAGGAATCTCCATACTGTCCTCCTTAGCGGTTATACCAATTTTCATTCCCACCAGCAGTGTACAAGGATTCCTTTTTCTCCAGAGCCTCTCCAGCACTTGTTGTGTCTTGTCTTGTTGATAATAGCCATTCTAGCAGGTGTGAGGTGGTAAAAGAAACCATCAACAAACCAAAGAGACAACCAACCAATTTGGAGAAAATATTTACAAACAATACCTCTGATAAGAGGCTAATATCTAAAATATATAAAGAACTCAAAAAACTCAACAACAACAAAAAGGAAACCATCCAATTGAAAATGGACAGAAGACCTAAACAGGCACTTCATCCACAAAGATGTACAAATGGCCCACAGACATATGAAAAAATGTGTAGCATCATTAGCCATTAGGGAAATGCTACTTTTGTTTAAACTGGAAACCTGTCCTTTATAGAGAGAATGGAAAGATACTCATTCTCTTTTGTATAATTGACAGAAATCAATTTTCCTAAACTCAGAACCAACTGAATTGATTATGTAAATAATGTCAGAAAGAATGACTTTAAATTAGCTATTCCAAAAACAAAGGCATTTTGTTATATGTATACCAATAATTTAGCTTTCTCTCTAGCAATTGACATATATATTAAAATATGCACTGTTATTATTTATTATTAAATATTTGTGGGTATTTTACTGGAAAATACACACATGCACACACAAACAAACACTTTTTAAAATCAAGAAGTATGACTAAAATGGGCTACACATATTTTGTAGACTACTGTTCTTTCTACCATCATTTTTGCTACAGATCTTTCTGTGCATTCATACGATTTGATGGTGTGGATTTCTATTAGTGGTGTGGAGACCCTAGGACCTCCTTTACTGAATTTTCTGTGTCCTACCTGAGTATAGAACACACACATGCACACCCACACACACACATGACAACAGTAACAGAAACAAAATGTATCGCTTCATCTATTGAAGATGTTTATCTTTGGTATCCATATGAGCAATAAATGCACTTGTTTGAGAAACTGGTCTATCTTCATATTTTGGAAGCTGTGGCTCAAGCAACTAGTTGTGTTTCCTCTGGCTTTGCTGTTATAGACAGTGCACCACCAATTGAGAGGCTTGATGTTGACTGTTGTACTTCAGGGCATGCATTTTGTATGACTTTTGAATTTATGCCGTTATCTCTACCCTTATTTACCTATGCCACAAAATTCACTTAATTTTGGTATGTATTTTCTTATATTATATATTTTTTATAAGTTGCCCTAAATCATTTCCAAAAAGCACTGAGTATACAGATAGAAATGAATAAATCAGCAGTAGTAGTAACTGAGGCAGTATTTCAATCTTTTTATTTGTTTTTTCACATGATCCACAGTTTTAAAGTACCTTCAGTAATGGTTTTTAAATAATATAATTTGCTGTTTTTGGTTGTAATTATTAATTATATGTAATATAATTAAATATAAATATAAAAGAGTAGTAGTAAAAGAAAAGGGGCCAACTTTGAAAATTGAATCCAAAGTATTTTAACCTGACTGGTGATGCAGGAAAGTTCTCTTCTCCTCTTAGATTTTAAAAACATTTTAGGCATCACTGCTTTTGGTAAAAGTATAATTTTTCAGTTTTTTGTTCAGATAATTTAACAAAATTTAGTATACTACTCAGAATATATTTATGCTATTTTCTGCTTATAACCATTAATTATGAGTGTCTTCCTTGGGATGTATTTTATTGCAAACCAGTGTACTTTTGCATGCACACATGCACGTATATGTGTGTATGTATAAGCTTTGTCTTTTAATAAAATGGAAGTCATTTACCAGCCCCTATTTTGATTTATTTTAGACTTATCAACTTGTATTTGTAAAAAGTTAATAGACATTGCTTCTTTTGTTGCTGTTAGGTGTAAATGGGTTGCTGAATACTATCTTATTGTACTGTTGTAATAGGATGTACTGATGAACGGAAAAAGAGTAAAAATGAGGAATTGATGTTTCTTTTCATGTCTTATGTACAACACCCCGATCTACAATGCCATCTGGAAAATAATCATTTGAACATATGTTTAATGGGTAAGATAAAAGCCCAAGCTTTGGGCATACCATAGCTAATAAACAAACTCTAGAGATCTGAGGTAAACCACTTTTTCCCAGCCATATACTAACTGTTAATAATGGAAACATTGAGGTTTAGACAGGAGAAAAGAAAGAGATTCTATTCACATTACACTAAACTCTAACATCAACTGATTAGGTAAAATTTAAAAAACACCTTTTATATGTACATATCTAAATCTCAACAAAAGCTACCATAACTCTCCTCTTTGGGTATCCTACATACCGTATTTTCCGGCATATAAGATGACCAGGCATATAAGACGACCCCCTAATTTTACAGTTAAAACATAGGTTTAGGCCTATATTTGCTGTATAAGACTACAGCCTCGGAAGTGGGGGGTAGTCTTATACAGCGAATATAGGCCTAAACCTATGTTTTAACTGTAAAATTAGGGGGTTGTCTTATATGCCCGGTCGTTTTATATGCACGGTCGTCTTATACGCCGGAAAATACGTTACCCAAGAATAGGCTATGTCCTCAGACAGTCTGGAGAGGCTTCCCTCATGACACATTTCATCCCAGCCTAGGGCTAGGCTTCATTCTGTGCCTGGTACATGGTAAGTGCTCAGTAAATACTTGTAGAATATTTGATAACACTGTACAGAAAACCAAACAAACAAATGAACAAAAAATGGCCTTGCACAGTGGATTGATGATTTCAAAACAGCTGTCAGGGAAGAAAAATGAAGTGTCCAGGTTGCCAAAAACCAAGTTTACTGAAATAAAAGGAAATGTCTATCTGGTAGAGTCTAGGCAGAGCTGATATGATCTTTTCTCCTTCACATTATCGGGGATTTAATGCTTGCTAGAAGGTGTGTATATTGCTCTACTCAGCTTCTGCTCGAAGTACCAGAGCTAGATCTTTAATAAGCTTGTCCAACCCATGGCCCAGATGACTTTGCAGCCCAACACATTTGTAAATTTTCTTAAAACATTATGAGATTTTTTTAGCTCATCAGCTATTGTTAGTGTATTTTATGTGTGGTCCAAGACAATTCTTCTTCCATTGTGGCCCAGGGAAGCCAAAATATTGAATACCCCTTTAAAAGAAAAGAAAAGGAAAAGAAAATGTAAGCATCACTCTCTTCCCATGTTTGCAGTGAATTGCTGAACTGTAAGGACTCCACTCTTAATGGAGAAAAAGAAAAACCTGAAATAGTTTTTCTAAGGGCTACTAACATAGCCTGAGGGGAAAATGCTCCCAATAGTCAGCAAGAAGGCAAGGAAAAGTGGATCTAAGACACTTCAGACTAAAGATTCCATTTGGCTTGAGAGTGAAAATTGAAAGGAATAGTTATTAGGAACTGTATTCTATCTTTGGAGACACTCAGTGTTACTGTTCTGCATTACTATTTATCTGTCAGGATTTGGCTTGAGGAGTAGAATCACTATAAGTGATGTAGAATAAAGGTTTGTTCTAGGACTTTCACCTCACACAGTTGTGCGAGCGAAGTTTATACAAGGCTGTTGCTATGCATCCCGTGCTCTGCCTCAGGTCTCAATAGATCAACTAGGTCAGTAGTCTGGAAAAAAAGCTGGACGTGTATGTAGTATGGAACAACAGAGACAGAGTGAACAAACTGAAACCCATGGGGCCAAATGGAGACCCACATTTGTTTTTACTACTATAAGGAGAAAGAAGCTGGTGCTGTTTGCCACAGAATTGAACACAAAATTAAAAGTCCGTGGTTAGCCTGAACTTCTTCAATAATAGAATTTTATCAGCTTTTTCCCTCCCCCGCCTCACTCTTCAACTTTGTACAATGCGTTGAAAAATTCTCCAAAAGCTTTTTTTTAAGCTACTAAATCATCTTCTGAAATTCAATCACAGTTATGTAGAAGAAACAGGACTCTTTCTGAGGGGTTTTCCAGACTAAAAGTGGTTTTCCAAGAAGATGATACTCAATACAGTGAAGTGGAACCTTTCTCTTATGTTTTTAGGATCTGTGTGCAGCACTGGTAACATTAAATGAAGATTCATTGTTCATGTGGAAAAGATGACTCTTCTCCATTCCCATTTCTTCAGAATTAATGGTGTATTTTGTAGCTATTTCTACAAAGGCCATGTCTACCAGGTTTATTCCTGATCACATGAAGACCATCCATTTACAGTCATTCTGATGACCTGTGTTTTAATACTATGCAGTTCAGAAATTTAGTGCCACTAACACACTCACTGGGCGAAAAATGTATCTGTGATGTGCACAGTAGTAACACTATTTTTATTCTTCCCCCTGTGAGGAATATTGGAGGCTTGTTCTTTAAAAATAACCGGTTTAGAATGAAGCAACCATATGGCTAATTACCATAATGCTTTCCATTTTAGTTCAGTTTTGGTTAAGTTAGAATCTGACACTGTCTGTACTCTCTCATGTAATAATAGAACAAAGCCTAGACATTTCAGTCTTAGCATTCATATTTGTATATAAACCTAGAAATTCTAAAAATACTATGAAGGACAGACCATTATATAACTTTTTTTTAAATTTTCATGTTTATATCATACCTTACTATATGTAGTATTTAATTTTTCTTTGTATTTATATAACTTCTTCCTGTAATAGTTACTCTAAAATCATTTTTAAGTTTAGTGGGAAATTGAAGAAAAGAAATGAACATAAAAGAATTATTCTTTTTCTAAGATTTATTTTATTGCTTTTTAAAGATTTATTTTATTGATGTAAGAGAGAGAGACAGATAGAGAGACAAAGATAAGTGGGGAGGGCCCAGAGCATTCTCTGTGGTTGTGCATCATTAATTGTGACATCGTTTCATTCCACACAGGTTGATGTAGGGCTGTGTGGGGCGGGAAGTGAACTGGGGGCTTCTCACATGGGAGGTGAGAACCTCCACCATGCCATCCTGTCAGTTACCAGTTGTGCCACAGTTCAGCATATGGGCCTGCATAGGATGGGGCCAGAATTTAATCCCAGACCTCACAGTTGCAAGGCAAACACTCAGCCTATTGAGCTATCCCAGCATCCCAAATTATTCTCTAAGAAGGGAATTTAAAAGAACAGGTTACCTACCTAAAGCAGTTGAAACTGGAATCAAGCAATCTATACACTTACATTGTCACATTTTTAGGTTTAGTTCACATTAACAAGGAAATTAAATGTGATGTGATCTCATTTATGTGATCCAAGAATCTGTTGTTGCTTTTTTCCCCCTAGGAACTATTCTTTCTCTCTAAGTACATATATTGTCTTTTGTAGTAATTCATTGTCTTTTCTTTGGTAATTTCTCATAATATAACAGATGTGGAAATTAAAAAAGGGGAAAGTCAAAGAAGTATGAAACATACATATATTGCTGCAATATTTTTTAATTTGCCCAAATGTTTTTCTATGAAGTTTTCAAAAATAATTTATCCCAAATATGAATGCCAGAATGGAATGTATCAAGTTGCTACTGTCTTAGAAAAAGTTAACAATGTTAATTATAAAATTTGTTTTGAAAAGTTGCCTTTTGAAAGTCATTGCCTTATGTCCAAATATTGAAATATAAATGTTTTATTATTTTTTGTGATTATCATACTACAATATTACATTTGTTAGATCTATCACCTGGTATCAGGTGTTGGTGAATTACTACAGAATTTCATTCTTAGACATTTTTAACATAGTTTAATTTTTATTTCTTTAAAGATTTATTTTATTGTTTTTGACAGAGAAAGAGAGAGACACAGAGAGACAGAGAGAAGGAGGAGGGCCCAGAGTAGTCTGTATAGTTGTACATCATCAGTCTTCAACATGGTTTTTTTCCACACAGGTGGGTGGGGGCCTCACAGGGTGGGAACCAGGCTTGGGGCATCCTGAATGGGAGGCACACCCCGTCAAGCCAGGGGCTGAACAGGGGACTTCCCACATGGGAAGCACACCCCAGATCAGCATATGGGTTCATGTGGGCCAGGACCAAGATTCCATCCTTGGTCCCCAGGACTGCAAACCAACACTTAACTGAATAAGCCATTCCGGCTTCTGCCAATAGTTTAATTTTTAAATTAGTGTTTTTGTATAACAGAAACAATTATGGGGAAATTCTGAAATTATTTCAAGAGGTTTTAGTTACAATTTGAAAATTTTCTTAACTTGGTATTCCAGGTAATTAGGTTTTTCAGTTGTTTGACATTGGAAGTTTACTTGAGGAGCAGAAAGACTAGTGACCTTGACCCTCACAGGGAAGCTGTAATTTGTTAGACAGTCAACCATTTAGGCTGAAAGTCAGTCAAGCAGCCAGCCAGTTAGTCAACCAATTAATTTACAGGTACTTTGCTATGTGCTGAAACATTTTGGAACCTTAAGGAAAATACTTCTCTTGTCATTATATTTATGCCATTTTGGGGACTATCTGATTTTAGGCAAGGTAGTGCCTTTGATATATAGAATACTAGATCCAAATCTTGGTTCAGCTGCTAATTTAAGATTTTTTATCAAATCTAGCATGGTCCATGGCCTCTTTAATTAAAATGTTTGCCTACATCATTTCTATACCCTAAAACTCTTGTGATCTTTTTCTTCATCTTTCTCAATATATAGAATAGTGATTCTCAATAATTTTTCACAGCTTTCTGGTGTATTGTGAACATTTTTTAGTGAACTGCCTTCAGTTGATCATTGTGTAAGCATTTTATTTTGTTAGAGTCAAGTTAATAGTTTTAATAATGTGCATAAAATAAATTGTTACATTGAGGGTATCATGTTATAGAATTGTGTACAACTTGCTGTGAATAAAAGAAGTATAGGATAAAATTAATCCAGTGGTAAAGAAAAATAATTTTCTTAAGAATATATTAGGCCAGTAATATTAAAATAGTAAACAATTATTGAAACAGCATCACATTGCTAAGTATGAAAATGTGAGTGGTGGCAGAAGTTAATGGTTTTTTAGATACTATGAGACTTGTAATACTTTAGTAGTGATTCCTTTATAATAATTGACCTTTAAAAAGTGTTGTATTGGATCTTTTATATTTTTTCAGTGTGCTACCAAATAATTCTGGCTTCCATAGGAGTTTTGCAAATACAAGAAATCTAAGATGTAGTACAAAAGGTTGAATAATAAAGCTGATCCACAGTAAATACAACTTAAGTTACATGAAACCCTTTGAATCAAGTTTTGAAAGAAAAAAATTATATCTAGAGACAGACATTTTAAAGTCCCCTATGACTTAGTACAGCATGTTTTTCTGAATTTACTATAAATAAGATTTGTAAAGAGCAAAACTTGCACCTAATGTTCTATATTTTACTTTGAGGAATGTTCATTCCAAACTGATAAGCTAAATAAATATTTCTCTTGTACTCATATTTATACTTTGAAGTTGTTTTCTTCATAAGTAAATATTATCCTGTTATGAAATTTTTAAACTATAATTATTAATCAGATGAGTTATTTTTAACTTGTGAGATTAATAATAAGTATGAAGAAATACCTTGGCTCAGAAATGAAAAAAAAAAAAAGAAAATAAAGAAAAGCATGTATCAAATTATATAGCACCTCTTTGACAGTTTGACATGAGACCAGAAGCAAGAGTTTACACTAAATGTTGTCTTTAAAATGCAACCTTTAGTGTTATTAGATATTTTTCTTCCCCAAGCAAACTAAGATGTGAAATTTAATAATCCCTTCTGACAATTTTATAAAAATGGGCTGCCATGCTTAATTGATGATGGGTCTCTTCATCAGCCAGGCCCAGGCATTTGCCATAAGTTATTGATAGGGAGTTCACAGCCTCTATCCATCAGATCTTTGACTACATCTGTGTTATTAACCTTTGGGTTGATCTGAGAGTGGCATCTCCTCAACGAACTTGCTGTCATGTCAGCCTGGCAGCTGGGCTGTACATATGCTCTTTCCCTTTTACTTTGTCTCCCAAGATCATCTGAACAGATAAGGACAAAGGGATGTAGCCAATTACCTTGTAATTTCTAGATTGCCCAACTTTTCTCCTAAAATAGTGCCAGAAGGAAATAAAATTCTAAAAGGTATGAGTACATCATGCATCAGAAATATAATAGTGAAGTGTCTTTGAGCCATAGGGACCCAGATTCTAATTTCAGCTCTAACTCTGTGATTTTTTGCAAGATGCTTTTCTGGTTAAGCATCTCATTGGCAAAGTAAAGGAAATTATTTTGGGACAGAGACAGTAAATTTTCCTCTAGAAGTTATTCTCCCTACATTTTTTTAATGGATAGGGCCTACCTGTCTGGGGCAGATCTGTCTTTTGGAAATGTTAAGAAAAAAAAAAAGATATAATGTAAATAAATGAATAATTTGTTACCCTTTTTCCCCCAAGATTTTGAAAGGAGCCTGTGCAAGTGAGAGGCTATAAAGGAAATATCACATTAACTTCACCATAAATCTTAGCAATTTTACTTCAATCAGTTCCACCATATTCACACATATTTTAGTAGGGCTCCTGCTCTCCCAGCTAGAGACTGCATTTCTCAGCCTGCCTGTTACTAAATGTGACCATCTGACCTAGTTCTGGCTAACAGAACACAAATGATCAATGCAATTTTCAGAGCACATCCCTTAAAAACCCTGTTTGTCCCCCATTTTCTTTTTTCCCCCATTGGCTGGGAAATGGCAATAGCTGAACTTATGTAATGGAATCATTTGGATTCAGATATGGAAGCTCTACCTTGATTATGGCAGAACCCTCTGGGATAACCCATTCTGGATCACCTGAAATAAGCCAAGTGTTCTTTAAGAAAACAAGAAACATAAATGTATTTTTAAGTCATGTTTATTTGGGTCTCTCTGCTAAAGTAGCTTAGCCTATAACCTAACAAATATAAATGCCTACATTCTAATATTTTTATGAAGGTTAAATAATATAGAACTTACAAAATGCTTACCTCTGGTATTCTGCAAATAATAGCTGTCTTTCAGATTAAAGTTTTGAAATATCTAGTTTTGTTTGGGCAAAGAATTAATCCTAAAATCAATGGAGAGATTAAACTTTGTTGTGAGTGGTTTAAATATATATTATTATTTCGGAACAACTAATGTTTCACTCTGTTTAGAACTTATAGGACATAATTAATGCCCAGTACCATCCCATTTTTATCTTCATATTTATTATATTTTATGAATATTTGGATGAGTTTATAATGTATATACAGCTTATAGGGCATATAGTAAGTGCTCAACACATATTGAAATACACTATTTCTCTCCTTTTATCACATTCTATATTAGATATAAAATATAATGGTTTTCTATCTCACAAATATTTACCCACTGGCCTCCCATTCTCTTCTCACATTCTAACCATGTCTTCTGAAGGGAACTAAATGGGATTTCACCTCTTTATTCACAATTGCTAAACAGGCTTGTGAATTCCTAACGTACTGATGAGAGTGAGAGAGAGAGTCTTATCCCTCTGGTTCCAATGTTTTGGAAATGTGAAAATTGAAAGTTTCTGCAACTCTGTCTTCTGCTACATGGAAGGGTTCTGGTAATATTTGATTTATTTGTTCTAAATATGCAAGGCAAGTTTTGTTCTAGCCTTTCTTGTGACTCATCTGTATGAATCAAAATAATTTTCCTCAAATAAGGTGTACTCAAGTGGGTTTGTTTCACTTGCTGTGAAAATAATCTTTGAATAAGAAGACTTTATGCTACAAAACCACATGTCTATCATGAGCTACTATTGGAACAAAGAAGATCAATATGTCTGAATTCTCTGCCAGACCAAATCTCCTAAAGTAAGATAATTGATATCTAGGACACATTCCTTCCCTCAAGGGGTTTGTCATTGTCTTGAGGAGAAATGCTATGTACAATTAACAGATGCATCGTTAAATAACAATACAAGACTTAAGTAACCCAGGAAAGCAATAATTAGCAAAAAATATGACAAGAAAGTGCAGTAGTATCACAATATCCTGTGGAACTTGAGGAGCATGGCAATAAGAAAAGTAAGGAATATTATAAATCACTAGGGGAAGTGTTGTTTAAAATCCCTAGGAAAGTGATATCTGCAGACATGCCTCCCCTTTCTCTACAGCTTGAGTAAAGTAAAGGAGAACCAGGCCTCCTCAGCCAAACCATAAAATCTGCAGATATATGAAGCCTATAGAGGCTGTTCTCCCCTTGCATTCCACCCCGCCATCCTCACCCCTCTCTCCCTGAATAGCCTGCCTTTCATAGTTCTCTGTAGAGACTCCTTACAGACATGGCCAAACCGTTGCACGTACTGGCTCAGCAGGATGTAGCAGTATGTTCATTCTCAGAAGCAAGAAGATTCTGGAGTTTACTGAATTAACTGCTGCATAGTGTTCAGTGAAATATAATTAAGCCTCACATTTTCTTTGACTCCTTGATTGCAGTTTTTATTTATCACCCTAGGGCTTATACTGGGAAGGATTCTCCTAAATCACAATATGGTTATTTGGGAGACTTAACTCTTGGCATGCATGCTGAAAGCATTCCCATAAATTCTGCACTCCATAGCCCATATGTCAAATGCTCACACTGTTTCCTTCATTAGTCACATTTGTAACACTCAAGTCTTTTATTTTGATATAATGAACCGGTCATCCAAAACCATGGCATTATCACCTGTTTGACTGAGAAAGTTTATCACCAGGGCCACCTGATTCATTTCCTTACCCAGGGGATTAAGCCATCTTGAGTATTAGCAATGGTTTGAACAAGGCAAAAATTGCCACTTCCTTTGGTAGATACTATGTACGGTAGACTGATTGCTATACATGCTGCACACACACTACTGTACTTGGTTAGAGAGGCAGAGTTATGTATTAACAAAAATGCAGAGAACTCTTGGAGAAGAAATGGTACCCAGACTAACATAGGTTTAAATTTGGATCAACTCTTCCAGCTCTATCACCCCAAGTTACTTTCTCTAATCTCCTCCAGTTTCACCAATTATAGGGGTAAGAATAGCACAAACACATTAGAGAAATATAAACATAAGAATTACAAATTTCATAAAATGTTTTACCAAGCATATAGTGAGTGACCACTTAATAAATGGTAATTGTTAACTATGAATGAGATGCCCTTGAACATGAATAAACATCAAGTGAATGTATAAATAAGATTCCATGCTACTTCTTATACTGGAAAAAATATTTATAAAGACCCCGAGGGGGTGTCTGCCCGTCCGCCTCGGGTCGGGGGCGGGCAGGCCCGCGGGGGGGGGAAAAAAAATTATCATGGAATGCCAGGATAGCTTAGCTGTTGAATGCTTGTCTTGCCATTGCAAGGTCCGGGGTTCAATTCCTTGTCCCGGCCAGTGCAACCACATGTTCTGAACTGTGGCCCAACTGGCAACCACCAGAATGACTCGGCAGTAATAGTTCTTGCCTCCCATGCGAGAGGCCGCAGTTTGGCTCCCACCTCATGTGGTCCCATATCTATCTTTGTTTAATGAAACCGTGTCACAACTAATGATATACAACTATGGAAATGAATCTTGGCCCTCCCCCTTCTCTCTCACCATCTCTCAAACAATAAAATAAATCTTAAACAATATATTTATCTGTATTCAGCAAATTAAAGTAACCATTTTGGGACCTTAGTTGGAAAGTTTACTTTTTCTTAGAGGGGAGCAAAATGTTTTTCTTCTTCCCTTCTAGGTTCTTTGCCTAATAATTAAATTGACAGGAGACAGATTAACAGAAGAAAGATAAATCTAATTTTGTTCATACAGAAACCCCATAAAGACAGAAAAAACTTTCAGTCCTCAGGCAATTTAGGCTTATATGCCATAAGGAGAAGGGGGTAGGCATCTAGAACATAGAAAGGGAGTAAGAGAATTCACAGGAAGATGGGAAGAGCAAATGTTTGCTAAACAAATATCTTCCTTGTCATGTAGAGATGTCTTCTGATATAAAATTTTATCTTTGGTAATGTTACCAGAGGATGGGATCCTCCTCAGTGCTGTGTCCAGGTTCTTGCATCCTGAACAAAGAATTGATCAAGACACTAAAGTACAGTGGTGAAAGAAAAGTTTATTGAAAGGAAAAGTAGAAAAAGTACACTTCCAAGAGATGGGAGTGGACCTTGAGCAAGAAGAGGTAGCTCAAAAGGCCAAGTACATGGCATTATGCAGTTTTTACTGCCTTTCTTTGGGGAAAGAGAACACCTTTTTGAGTTTGTGGTCTTTTGATTGGCAGGCAGCTCATTACATCACTTTTTTAGCTATCTTTCCCTTCTTTTTTCTCCTATAGTAGCTTAATCTGGGGCAGGGTCTCCTGAAAAAAGAGTGGTAACCATCCTGACAATGTGTGCTCTATGGCAGGGTCCCAAGATTCCCCCTATTCTAGCTGCCTACCTATCCTTCCTCTTGAGAGATGTGATCCCCTTAAATCTCCATGGGAACTTGAGGGGCTGAAGGTGTCTTCTTCTGTTATCTGCCTCCTTCTGGATGTGGTCATGGTCCCTCCCTATTGCGGAGTCACAGAACCACCACCTTAAGTAGGCTAGAACAGAGGGAGGGGTCTCAGGATCCATCTAGAAGATATCGTTCTGTTATTCAAACTAGGTAGATTGGACTTCTTGCTAGGTTATGAGCCTTTTCCCAGTGGTCCTTAGATCAAGAGAGTTAGATTTGATAAAAACCATTAAAAGTATTAGTTTGTAAAACAGACCATAGAACCATAAGACTCAGGGTGGTTCTGTGAGGAAAATCTTGTCTTAGGTCCTCAGGGTCATCCCTACAGTGGATGAGGGATATTCCTGTATAAATCCCTTCTTTTCTGATTAGAAAGAGTGATTAAAATAGAAACTGGAAAGATAGCATAAGGGTTAAGAAAGTGAGGGTTTAAAGAGGGGTCTTTTCCCCTATCAGTAATAGTTATCTTCCTAGTATAGATGCCTTATCTAAATTCTTTTAGGCAGTTAAGGGGGAAGTTAAAGCTTTTAATGAGTCTTTTTGGTCATGACTGTCTTCAACTGGAAATAATTCACATGCCAGTGGGACATTCTGGGATAGCCTGACCTGAACACTATCACTGGGGAGTCAAATATATGGTGATAGAAAAGAACTGACTTCTGGGCGGTGGGCACATAATGCAATGCATAGAAAATGTATTGTAGAATTGAACACCTAGAACCTATGTAATTTTTACTAACCAACGTCACCTCAATAAAATTAACAAAAAGAAAAAAAAAAGAAAAAAGCAATGTAGACAAGATTTATCTTCAAATAATGTTAAACTAAAATCACTTAAAATTTAATCTAATAAGCAATTATTGGGTATTGTCAGCATACCAGGAAATATGCAAGTAACAAGAATACAAAATTAAGTATGGTTTAGTGAGATTAAACATACTAATTGAGCATGTACACGGGATTACCTGAATGCAAAAGTGAAACGTAGTTTTTCACAAGAAATGATGCAATAAATGTATTATTTCCTTGTCTGCATAACTGTGTGATTTATTTTATTTCTGCCTTCATGTTTTACTAGTTGTGGGTTTTCAATGTGTAATTGAATTAATACAATAGGAAAGCAGAATCACTTTAATTACTATCAAGATCTAGTATATGTATTTTTTACTACAACAATCGTGCTCTTACTGTTAAACTACTAGGAAAAATAATGTGTAGCATTTATTCAGTTTGATCATATTTGTTTACCCAAATAAAAATTGGGAGAAATTTACTTATGTATAGATAATTTTACTGAATCATTTGTCTAAAAATATCTACATAGATTTCTGATTATGGAACTTGCTTCTTGACTAAATCTCTCATTCTGTAAATTTATGTATTTATCTAATCTATGCAGTTATTACGTTGGAGACTCCCAACTATTCAAATATTGGGAGATAGCATTCTGTGATAAAGAGAAAGGTAGTTAATTTTATGAAAATGCTTTGATTTTGATATGTAAGATGTAAGAGCAAACAAAATCTAAAATAAGATGCTTAATTCTTCCTGAGAAAAATAACAGAATGACCTACCTTCCCTTTTCCTAGGGCCTTTACCTTACAAAACTTGTAACTATAAATTCTTTCTTTGTCTCTTTGAAATGTATGTAAATCTTTTTAAAGTCTAAAGATAAGTTTCTTGTCAGTTTTACAATCCAGAACTACTTTTCTCTAGGACTTGGGAACCATGTCTTTGAAATGCACTCATCAAGGAAAACAGCACCCCTATCTCCCAGTTGTTGCAGTCAAATAAGAACCCAACCTTGGCCAAGTTGCAAAACTACCTCCTGTCATAAAAGTAAGAATTTAATTTGCCTCTGGGTAAATCCAATTAACTAGCACAATGGGTCATATCAATTATCAGGTGAATTTAGAATAAACTATGTGAGACAAATGGTGCTGTCAAGTCCTCTTAACTTGAACAATAGGTATTTACCTTGACAGCATATGTAGAATTTGTTGTATCTGCTTGGCCACATAAAAGAGTGAGATTTTTTTCTGCCTTTGCAATTTCCTGATGGAGTGCCTATAATGTTCATAATGTGTTGGTTTGATGATAATTCAATAATAAAACTGTTTGCTCTGTCTTCATCATTTGTGGAGAGGTTTTTCTGGGTTTGCAGAAGGTTTTGTTTATAATTGTATTTCCCAAGGGTGAACATAGATATCATTCATTAGTTAAATCACTTATATTTTAAAAGTATTATTTGAATATTGCTCAAAAACCATTTGTTAGTAAATAAAAATCTACTTGTGCCTATATTAAGTTGAAGCCTTTGACACTGTTGTTTTGTAAGCAAGAAAACAATTGACTATCAGTATTTTCATGCATTACAAGTTTATTGAGCACATGTGTTATTAACTTTGTGAGTACAGAGAAATGTGTGAAAGAATCTACATCAGACTATTAACATCAACTAATTGGTTGAGAAGTTATTACATTTTCTTTTATGTATTTATCCTGTTTTCTAACTTGTTCCAATAAGTTTGTGTTACTGTTTTTCTTCTACAATGTCTGAATTTATTAGAAAAAGGATGCTAATTGCTTTTGCAACATAAGCGTTTTTAATCAAGGCAGAAACAATCTCCTTTTTACTTATTTTATACAGATATATCTATATAGAGAGGTGATATAGATATATAGAAATAAATATATAGATAATAGATCTCCAGCTGCTAACACAGTATTTGTTAAAAGAAAAAAAAAATGCATGCATGAATGAATGGACATAGCCAGATAATATTTCTGAGTAATAGCGAAGATTTAAAGAAACTATAATGAGTTAATAGGTGTTTGGAGTAACAAAAATAGAGTCAATAAAACTGAATACCTTTTTTGAAAAGTTTGGCCAATAATAGGCTAAGTAAAGTAAACTTTAATATTGGTTAAAAGAGCTCTTTCTGTAGTTTCTGAAGAGATCCTGTCAGTTTCTGGAGCTCATTTGCGTGCTTGTTAATATCATTGTTGGTGACAATGGAGCTGGAGATGGGACAAGAACAAGATAACTAAAAGCTGAAGCAGGGAGAGGTACTGATCTTGTTTTTTGTTCACACAGATTTTATTATAACAAAAGAGAAGTAAAGGTTGCAGATGCAGATCTATTTGTAGGTGTGTTGGAAGATAGGGTGGATCTTGGTTGATAATGACTTTTCTGTTTCTGTGAGGCATGGAGATGAGATTAATGCATTTGTACTTAATGTTGTAGTGGCACTACTGAGCATAATACATGTCTGCATAAGCAGGGATGGGGCCTTGAAGGTTTTCATGGACATCACTTTGTTTTGTCATTTGCATGCCCAGCTACTATAATTCTACAGCATGTTCATAGTATCCAGTTGCTTAGGACAGATGTTTGTTCTTTTCTTGTTATGCATTACTGAGTAAACTTTCCCCATATGAACAACCCTGGAGTTGATAACAGATTTTTTCCTTTTCCTTTTGACGAGATCCTATTTGGGATCCTTGGTTTCTTTCCTCAGTCTGGACTAAAGGGCTTTAAAAAGGAGATTGAATTCTGGATTCCTTTTTTTCCAGAGATTTAATATCAGTTGAGGTTTAGTCAGGACATTGGAAATAACTTCAGGTCATTTTAAAACCTGGGAAGGAAAATACTAAGAATGTCACACTAACATTTAGGACATCAGGAAATACTCAAATTATAGAAACCCACTGTCATTGATTTTACTGCCCACTGCTCTAAAGCAGGTGATTCTTCAGAGGACATCAGGAAACTGCTGAAAGAAACTTGATGCAGACGTCTTGGCGATTGCCAACCACAGCCATGAGAATAGTAATTCTGTTTGTTTCCTGTGCCTTCCTAATTTACACTAGACTCTAACATAGGACTGTACTGGCAATTCTTGAAAATATGGCTCCCAGGCTTCTAGCTTCTGTGAAAAAAGGAGAATATAGGAGAAAAAAATATGACAGAGGGGCCAACACAATTCTACTAATCCAGCACATATCTCAGCCAAATTACTCACATCATTTCCCAAGGAATAGTTTCCACCTGACATACAGTAGGAAGGATATGGTGAATATGTGTTCTCTGCCTAGGACAACAGCTCATTCAGGGGAGATCCTAGTAGAAACTCATACCAGTAAATTGAAGCTAGACCAGCCTTTAAAGGTTAAGTAGATTTGCCTCTTGCTGCCATTATCACAGCTACTTTAGCAGTAGCCCTAAAGGCTTAGCCAATTAGTGTAGGACACATTTATAGGGCTACCACGCAGAAACTCAGTAATATTTCTATGTTTTTGCTGACTCCCGTTCAGTTGTTTGAAAGCCAGAATAGGGAAGAAGGAAATACCATCTTCAAAGCATCACTAAATGACTGAATTCAAAATAATTTACACCTCTCTATGAAGATATCTCTGTTGTATGTAATAATTTAGTAAAGATGATTTTTAAGACAGTTCAAGATAAAAATTTATACATGACACTGCTTTGAGGATTTTAACTCAAAGCAACTAACATTAGTAAAGAAAGTAAGAATTTAAAAATGTTTGAGCAGAATGAAAACACTTACCACTATATTTTCACTCAGAATATTATACTTACGTATTCACAAGAAACCATTACAGTTAAATTTAGTAGTAAGACTTAAGCAACTCTGAGAATGCCCTAATAAAATCAGTCTATTTTATGCAACCATGAACAACTCCTTCAATTTTATGAAATGTCAAGTATTTTTTTCTTTCTAGATTTAAATTTGAATGTCTTAGATATCCTGCCACTTACTTCCTCCCCAAGAAATGTTGGCAAGCATATCAAACAACTATCTTGCTTTGTAGGAGCCTCATTATATTTCTATTTAGGGAAAAGTCCAGATTCTAAGAAGATGGTGGTCATAAAAGGACTATTAGATGCTAAAATTGAGGCCGACTTAAAAAGAAATGGAAAACTTAAAACATTCTTTAGTTTTAGGACAAACTAAAATTTAAAGATCACACTTGGTGGCAATGTTTGAAATATCTCAGTAAAATATGCAATGTAAGACATCTGAGTTACAACACATACAGTTTTTAAAACATGGCAATGACAAAATAAAACTCCCTGAGTTTCTCACTTGTTCTCACAGTTGAATGAATTTTCCATTCTTTTGTGCTTTGTAGCTAAGAAATATGGAACTCTGGGTTTTAATAAAGTATTATTTCTAAACCTAGTAATATAAAAAGTACCTTCTCAAAAATCAAGAATTGTCCTGAAATATAATTTAAAATCAAGTGCAATTTAATGGGATATATACAATATATGTACAATGTATCATATATATATATATATATATATATATATATATATATATATATATATAAAATGTATGCATAGCCCATACTATTTAACAATATTTATCAGTAGTAGAGAGACAGATACTGAATGATTTTACTTATATGTAGAATTAAAGAATATCAAAACAAATGAACAACAAAAAACAACAAAAACAGACTCACAGAAGCAAAAAAGCAAATTGATGGTTGCTAGAGGGACAGGGGTAGAGGGATGAATGAAAAAGGTGAATATAGTCAGTAATAGTGTGATAACTTTGCACTGTGACAGATGGTTACTAGACTTAGTGTGGTGAACACATTGTAAGATAAATAAATGTAGAATCACTATTTTATATACTTGTATATAATACAGTATTGTATGCCAACTGTATTTGGTAAAGAAACAAACAAAACAATAACAAAGAACAGATGTTTTCTAAGTTCACTTAAAGTTTGGTTGGTTCGGGGATGCTGGGATGGCTCAGCAGGTTGTGCTCCCTTTGCAGCCCCCAGGGTATGAATACCAAATCCTGGCACTGGCCTGTGTGTACCCATATGCTGAAGTGAGGTATGCACCCAGTTCAGTTCTTGCTGGGGCTGTTCCTGCTCTGTGCAGCCCTGCACCC
>PVKE010031416.1:0-19039 GCA_004027555.1 Craseonycteris thonglongyai
TAAATGGCCAGGTAGAGAGGCCCTTCCAGAGCGGTACTGATCCCAGACTCCAGAAGAGAGACTGTAGAAGTCAAGGCCTGTACCTTCTAGGATGGCCTCAACTATGCCCATGAAAAAATAAGACTCCACCGTCCTTAGGCCTTGGAGCAATTCTTCCCTGAGTCAAGAGCCGACGTAATTGCCCAGAATGGTCACATAACAAATAAGCAGCTGTGTCTTCTTCTCTAGAAGGGCCACTCTATTTCCTTTGTTTTCTTTCATTGAGACCTTTCAAGGAAAGTGGAATTTTGTGATATTCAAGGTCACCAGGGAAAGAAGAAAAATCAAAATATCATATTTCATCAAATTTAAGACTTTACCAATTGAAGGAAGCAACCTTATTTTGTGCACCATTGAGAAAGAAAATAGAGTCCTCATTGAGCCATGAATAAATGCTTCCTTATACTTCTAAATTTTTATTTCATATTTATCCAAAAAACTGTTTTATGGTTATTAGGCATACATATGTATCCAATAACACATTGCTATGTTTCACTTCCCTTTTGTATAACTTTTCAATCCAATGTCAAATCAATCTTTTAAAAGACTGTTTAAATAGTAGTCAGGTGCAACACATTTAATTTCAATAATACATGTAACTTTACTAAAATGATAACAATAAAGCAGCCATATCTAAATGTATGCATGTATATGTGCATTCACGAGGCCATAGTGACTACATCACAACTACTGTATGGCCAACGATTGTAACATACTATCTATCCATTGTGAGATGCATCCTGATTTCTGAGGTGCTATTTCAGAATTAGTGAAATGGGATATTTTGCACTTTCCATCCTTAGGGCTCTATTTTCTCATAAGGGGTTGACAAGATTTTGTAGCATGATGTACCAGCTCAAATCATCTTGATGTCCCTTTTCAGTCCCAAACTAAAGTGTGAATTCTTTTGCTTGCACAACATCCATTATTTCAAGAGTGAGGGAGCATTGTGGGAAATACAAAGGATGAACTTGGGAATTCACAATTTCCTGTATGGAATTGACTTACTTTTGTGATGGTGACTGTCTCCTTCAGGCTTTCAACTGCAACTCTGAAATGCGTACAAGCCCAAGCCATGAAAGAAGGCCTTGCCAAAGAATCTGATGAGGGGGACAACTTATGGACACTACTCAACAGTCCCAGCACCCACCACATAGGAGTATGTGCATTGGCCAGGTAGTGTGCAGATAGTCTAGAACTGGACAAAGAAGAAAACTGAAAACAATAAAAATGTAATTTGGCAACTTCACTAAGAGCAATTGACATACCAAGGTCATATGGTCAAGGAGAAGAAACAGGGAACAAAGAACAAAGGGGGTTGGGAAGAGAGGGTAGGATCAACCCCAAACTCACCACCCTCTAAAAAAAATAGCAATATGATGAACAGTTTTAGGCAAATTGCATTTAAATTTGACACTTGGAGGCCAGTTTTCAAGTTTAATACTTAGTGCTCTTTCCTCAAGTGTTCCTCTTTACAGAATTGATTTTCCTGCTAGAGAAGTAGACTAAAATGTCCTCCATTGTTTACAAAGAAAAGAGTCCCTGCTACAATTGGAGCCTTGTGTTTTCTAGGAGTATGGCAGTATGGCATCATGGTGTCATACTAGACATCATGGAACACCTCTTCTCATCTCTCACCTCCTCCTCAGAGAACTACCGGATAACTGGCACAGCTTTCTTCTCTGAGGCAAGGGACAAGCCACCAAAGCAGGCTTGCTGGGTCCCCTGGGGGTATTTCTCTCAGGGTCAGGAGTTCAGTGGGAGCTGGAACCACAGAATAGGGACCTTCAAGGGGAGCTTTGATAGTGGAAAGATCCAGATACTACCAGAGACATGGTACCTGAGCAAGGAGTGAGACAGGAAATAGAGCCCACCCTCAAGCTCTTCCTTCCCTCTGATCCACAGGCGTCAACCTCCCAGGACAGAGAAGGGTGGAGAACAGAGACAAAACAAAAAGTAACCAACGAGTATAGGACTGTCCCTGTGCACTCTGAGATAAAGGCAGTTCCAGCTGATCCAGAAAAGGAACATTAGTAGTCACTCTTATTTTCCCCACTCAGTTTTTCCACTTCGATTAGGAGCATCTTCTTAATTAAGTTTTCTGTTCTCGTCACCACATAACCTTGACCTGTGAGCTGCTTACATCTAGAACTTAGTTTCTGTAAGACTCCCTCTTTCACCAGGGATCTTCTTCCTCCCCTGCTTCAAAAGCAGCTGGGCCCTACTCTTTAAGTGTAGACACAGAGCCTTCGGCACTCTCCTGAAGGGAAGGCTACTCCTTAACTAAAGGGGGGCAGTGTGTTGATTTCAGCTCATGAAGGAGCCGATCCTTTGGAAGCACGGGAATCTACGTGAAGTGCTGAGCTTCATGGATCAGAGTGCCTGGGACTCCAATGCCACTTTGAGGCAAATGGCCATCCGAGGCCTGGGTAACGTGGCTTCTGGAGCTCCCCACAAGGTAAAAGGAGTTTTAAGTGGAATTTGAAATACTTATTCGCTAACTCACACTTCATTTGTTGCATAGAATTTAAGTGGAATTTGCTGTAGCGACAGCCCTTGAGTTAAAGTACGTGTGACTTTAACAGAATTTCAGTCTCCTTGTTTGCCACCCTATTCCAGACACACATAGAAAAACTTTCGGGACTAAGAGAACTTCTTTCAAAATAGGTGAAGAAGCATAAGCAGCTAATACTAGAATCTATCATCAAAGGTCTGTATCACCTGGCCCGCACCGAAGTCGTCTGTGAGAGCCTGAAGGCTCTAAAAAAGGTCCTGGAGCTGCTCACAGACCGAGATGTGAGCTTCTACTTCAAAGAAATAGTGCTGCAAACAAGGACCTTCTTTGAAGACGTAAGTGAGCCTGTTCAGGAACCCTTCCTCCCCAGAACAAGTGAGCAAACAGGAGGAGGTTCAGGCAGCAGACAGGGTTGGTGCCTCATCTCTATTCCTCGGCCTGCCCCAGATGTCACCTGCACAGAGGTCACCTGAATAATTCCTGTGCAGACTACTGGCTTCCCATGTCTCTCTGTCAGGGGGTATTCTCTGCCCCAGGAATCTTAACTGCTCTGAGCAGGATAGGCCAGACTTTTTAGGGAAGGTCCCTCAAATGTTAAGAAACAAACATTTGCAGATACTTCCTCATCCCTCGGAAGGATTGAGCTCCATTTTCCCACAAGGGAAACACACTAATTAATATTCATCATTTTGTAGCTTTCTTCTCTTTTCTCATCCCATTCCTCAAGATGCTTTCTGGACTCATCTCCCAAATAAATTACCTCTGCCTAAATCCTCTTCTCAGTTTGCTTTGGGGAAAACACAAATTTTAACATTACTCAATACAGGACTAGGGCCCAAATAAAGACATTGCCTCTTCAAACATGATCATTTTCATGTCTAAGATTCAAAAATTCAAAGTGTTCGTGTGGTTCATTTCATCCAGGAGTCAGTATAAACTACAGCTCATGGGCCAAATCTAGCCTAGAGTTCCATTTTGTAAATTAAGTTTCATTGGAACACAGCTATGCTCATTGTTTGAGTATTGTCTGTGGCTGCTTTCACACTTTACCCACAGAGTTGATTAGTTGTTACAGAAACCAGATGGCCACAAAGTCTAAATTATTTACGGTCAGGACTTTTATGGAAAAAGTTTGTCAACTCCCTGATCTAGGCCATAGCCCTAATCTCAGTCAGCAGGCCTGGGCAAGGGAAGGTCATTTTCCTTTATCTCTTCTGGGAAACTAGATTTTATTTTTTATTTTTGGTTTATTCACTGCCGTCAATGTAAAAGCCTATTTTGTGTTTAACTTAAATCTTTTGTGTGTGTGATTTACAACTGTTCTGTCATGGAAAACACCTAGTTGCCTCCTCTAGTGTATTCTTCTGGAACAATAAGACTTTATTAAATTACCTATTTACCTCCAGTGTCCAGACTGTAAAATCTTCATTTCCTTCATTATTCATCATAAACCTAATTTTTCAGCCCTTTAAATATTTTACAAGCCAGTGACTCTGTTATATCTCTAAATAAGGTCTAAGAAGTACTGAATAGGGTCTAAAGAAACATTACCTGTCAGCTCCACACTTTCCCTATTCATTCACTCCAGTTTTGTTTCATCTTGTTCATTCTTTCTGATTCTTTGGCAGTTTATTACCCATACAAATCCCTAGATTTTAGCCTACAGTATATGCCCACAAATCAATAATTCTACAGTTTTGTACTTTTCAGTTTCCCTTGTTAACATGCTAACCTATGCCTGACCTTTGAAAGCAGCTTTCTGCATGTTTACAACTATTAATACTTTCTTCAATGTATCAATATTACTTCCCTGCTTATCCTCAAAAATGCTTACTGGCTCCCACTCAATTTAGTCTCTTCTGTAAAGTAACAAATGTGGGTTTTATTCATCACACAGATAAGTTGAAGACAATCTTTAACAACGAAGTATTGAAGTTACTGTTACAGAGCTCAATCTGTTTGTTAGGTTTTTCTGGGTTGTTGTTGATGCAGTGATGATAATTCTCTTGAATCTGAGCCTCCAATAATCACAAGTCTATCTACTTGTGGTCAAGATAACGTTTCTCAGTCTTACTGCAGAAGAAAAAAAAAATCTAAAGTCTTGCTGGTTATAGACTGTTCTCAATCCTAATAGGTATCCATTTTCTCACATTTTCGTAAAAGTGGGGTTTGACAATCTTCAGTCCTAGCAGTGACATGCTATTTATTTTTTAGCACTGCTCTCTTTCTGCAAATATATTTAACTATACTTTATGCTATATTGCCCCTATAATTTTCTATAGATTAACATACAATTCCGTAATCTCTAAATTACACACACACACACACACTTTTTTCCAATATTTAAGTACTTTCTTGGAATTCTCAAAGTATGGCAACATTTCGATGAAATGGTGAAACATAAAATATGGCTGCTGTTCCTTCCTCGAGGCCCTATCTGAGTAATCACTTGACTCCATGTGACTCCATTTTCTCAACTCAAAACAAGGCTATTAAACACTTACTGTCTCTCCCAGTACCCAAAACACTTCTGTGATTTCTTTCCTGCTTTTTTGCCATCCCGATTGGTTGGTTCTTAACCTATTGTTAAGTCATTCATTTTGAAAAATTCAAAAAGCGTTTTTCTAAGTAAACATCTATCTCTGTATTTTGTGGGTACTTTGTTACTGATTTGCTTTTTTTTTTAATAAATAAATAAAATAAAACACCTTTTAAAATATATATCCTCACCTCATTCCTAGTACATTTGAAGACTGTTCCTATTTTCATTTCTATTATACAAGGTCACATCTCATGCATTTATTTAACTTTTCTGGGCTTTTCCCAAAAAGCCATATTTATTTTTTCTAGATCTTTATTAACTTCCTTATTCATGTCATTTTTGTTTATATGCCCACTTCTTATACAAGTAGTTTGTCATCAAAATTAACTACTCTATCTTCTCTTTTGACCCTTGTTTATTGCTGATCTAAATAATATTCTGCTACTCAGGATAAGTTTTCCCTTCATCCTTCTGTGTTCACATGGATATTTTAAATAGACCTGAGGAGAAAAAAATAAAATAAAATAAAACCCTCCAGAAAATCCTTCAGAGTTTGTTAGAATTCTGAACCATATCAGCATGGTAGAGAAAGAGAAGGCCATCTTTATCTACCATCTTACACTTTGGTTTTTAAAATCATTGCTTACCATCCAAGCCAATAAGCAAGGAAGTTCCAGTATTTCACATAGACAAAAACAGGGATAAGCACTTGTTTGTTTATCCTCAATCTCTCTGAGACTCAAAGCCCAAATTTCTGAGCTGCCAGTAATCCCTTGGCAAAGAACCCTAGGTCTTGGGCAATTTTAGATTAGAGGCCCCACAACTCTAAACTATGATGCAATCAGGATCATGTGTATAAATACAAAATAAGCAGGAACCCGGCCTGGACTTCTGTCACTAGCACTCCCCTTTTATCATTCCTGTGGTCATATTTCCCCATTAACTACTCAAAGGCAGAAACCAAGTCTCCAGTTCTTCGGTATCACTTAAACCCTAGACCCATTGTCATTTAAACTCGTGTAGAGCATATTAGAGAGGAGTTTGGAAACAAAAAGCATCTTGGATCACATCAAGGCTGTAACTGAGGCGCACCAGTGCCTGGGCTCCCACCTTCCTTTGCTGAAGTGGGGCTGGGCGGGGTGGGGGTGGGCAAGGAGGTACTGGCCAGGAATGACCTAAAAGGGGGCCTCACCCAACACATGAATCTGTTGCCACAGGAGCAGGAAGATGTGAGACTGACTGCCATCTTGTTATTTGAGAATCTGGCCTCCCTCACAGGAAGAAGGTGGAAGATTTTCTTTGCTGAAGAAATTAAAAAGAGCATGATTTCATTCCTCCTCCACCTCTGGGATCCCAACCCCAAAATTGGAACTGTAAGTGGTCCTGCCCGGACATGTGTGCTCCCTCCTCTCCAGGAGGCCAAGAAGTGCCTGGTCTAGTGGGACTGGAACCTGAACTGAAATCGCCACTCTCAGTTAAACCTGAAAAGCACTTTCTTGCCATCTCTTCCTGAGTTTGCTCTTCCATTCTCGAAACTGGGAAGGTGCCACGTCACCAACTCTAATGCCCACTACATCGCTGGCTTTTACTGCCCCTTTCCCAACACTAGGCAGCATTTCTTTCCTTCTGGAACGGAACCCAGCACCACAGACTATGACACAGAAATTCTGTTTTTTAGGCTTGCCGTGATGTCCTGATCATCTCCATTCCTTTTCTGGGCCTCCAGGAACTCTATGGGGTCTTAGACCACCTCCTCCTTGATGCTCAGGACCTGCCAAGGGCCAAGGATTTCTATAGGCAATTCTGTGTGAAACTGGTGAGTGTATAGCAAACACTGCCTGAAAAAAAAAGTGCAGGCTAGAGTCCCCACAAATCGAGAAAGGTAAACAACATGGCAAGGGATCTCTTTACAGATGCAGCGCTGTCTTGGGACAGCAGAGATTCCTGGAATCCTGCCACATAACCCTCTGTCTACTCTTTTCCCAAATCCTAACTGGAATCTGTTCTCCGAATTTCCTGAAACACATCTGTTGATTAGTCCCATATGCCAGCATCTTTCTGATTAAATTTAGGTTGGCATACCTTAAGACATACATATCCCAATAGATCACTGGCTGCATGCGTGTTCACTGGCCTTTAGAGTTCCCTTCTTAGGACCCATAGGATGCTGAATCTTGTAACAGGTTATTTTCCCGTTGCTCTCTTTGTGACACATATCTCTCATAGGCCAAGAAAAACCAGGGAATCCTGTGGATCCTCCACACACACTCATTCACCTTCTTCAACAGCAGCTGGGAGATTATCAGGAGTGCAGCAGTCAAACTCACAGGTGAGGGCGGCACATCTACATTCACTACTCAGGTGTGTCTGCTCTCTGCCACCTAGTTGTTTTGTGACTGGAAGCTACTCCCATGTGAACACTGGTAGGAGTGGTATGACCAACAGAAATAAAGGAAAATTTTATGGCCTGCAGTATCTCCCCTAAAAAGAACCTGTTTCCTTTCGTGAATGAAAACTTATAACACCTGACTTTCTAATACTTGCTCTCTTGCTGTCAGGCCATTCTTCATGTAGACCCTCTGTGCTTCTTCTGGTTCCAAGTACTGCTGCTGCTTCTCCCCAAGTCTTTGTTCCAAGTTTGCTTCCCCTGCCCGTTTGCCTTTGTGTCATCCCTTAATATAAACCATAGTAAACCTTCTAAGCTCAGGTAAAGCCGAGAGCATTAGCAGCAACATGATATAAGTGGTAAGGGTGTCGAGGTGGGAGCCAGCAGACCTTGAGTTTGCTGTGTGATTCTGGATAATTAACTTAATGTCTCTGGGTTGCCTCTTTGTAGGAACTATGAAATAAAAGAGGGAAATAAGTGAATCTCTGAGGATCCTTTTTATTATGAAGTTCTAATTCTTATTGTGGTGTCTGTTTCAACTGATGAAGCCCATAGTCAACAGGCCCTCTAGCCTGGCCACTTTTAAGAGTTAGGATTCCATATTGGATCATGTACTATATATGATCCCTCAACTATACTATAAACTTTTTGAAGAAAGGCACCATATTTTACACATGTTTGAAACCCTGACACTCACTGGCAACTAACTCCCTGGGAAGACGTACTGGATGAGTGACCACTTCCAGACGTGACATACAAGACCTGATAGCTATGACCCTCACATCACAGGGTGTGGGGGGGGGAGGGGGGGGAGGAGACAAAGAGTCCTTTAGTTTGCTTATTCACTAGCCAGACCATTTACCCTTTGACCAGGGATAGAGTCTGACCTGACTTATTTTTTATGGCCTCTTCCTCTATAATGAAATCAGTACCTTTTTCTCCTGTTGATTTTAGATGCCATTGTTCTCAATTTGACCAACCAATATGTGGAATTATTAGACAGAGAACAACTGACAACACGTGAGTGCCAACCCCAGTTTTTGCCCAGAACACTGTTATACTCTCAGAGAAAGAGTAACTAATGCTGCTCCTAGTTCCCTGTTAGTCCAGAAATTGGAAACCGTAGTACCTTGTTGTCCCTGATAGTCCCTAGACACTGGAATTTCTTCAGAGTGTAAAGTGAGCCCCAGCTCACCCCTTTGTGGGCATCATTCCCCACAGACTACAGTTTTCTAATTGTTTATTGATTAGAAAATGAGAATCTTCTCTTCCCTTATTTCAGTATTAGAATAGATTCACAACTTGCAGCTCCAAACCCTCCCTGTTAGGGTAAAATGTGAGCATGGAGGCCTGAGCCCAGCTCAGTGGGCAGCCTCACAGTGCACCCAGCTTGGGCCTTGGTTTTCCTCACTCACTAAACTAGGCTGTTCTTTCCATTTCAGGGCTCCAAGCACTTCGGCAAGACCCCTGTATCAGTGTCCAGAGAGCAGCCGAAGCTGCTTTGCAAACACTCCTGAGAAGGTGTAAAGAGATAAGCATCCCTCTGTAACCCACCAAGGAATAAACTGCTAGGCTTTTTCTAAAACTGGCTCCTGTATTCATCCTCATAACTCACGAACTTGCAGGACACTAAAGAAAGCGATGGTGCCTGGAATGGGGATCTTGAAGTGGTAATATATATTCCTTACCCACCAGGGTCTCCCTGGTAGCTTCCATTAGTAAAGAGGAAATCCTACCAATTCACTTGAGGGGATAATCTGTGATTTGAATGGTGACAGCCACAGGGCTTTGCACAGATCAGTCCTCTATCTTGGGAAACTCAAATCCCAGCAGATACCAAAAAACAAAAAAACAAACAAAACACAGAACTTGAAACAATGCTGCCAATAAGAAGAGGGCCTCTGCTATTTTCCATACACAGCCCTTTCCTCTTATATTTTTGCCAGATTTGAATTCCCACATTCTTCTTCTTATGATAAATTTTAACCTGTGTGTTCTTGCTCAGGTTGTAACTTATGTGTCAAGATGATACCAGGTACTTTTCCACTAAAGACTGTTTCTAACATTCTATTAAATCTCATGGTTTCCTCTCTATCTTTATCCCAGAGCATTCCTCCCTTTGAATTGCATGTGCAAATGTGTGTGGTGTATGAATATGTGTATGTATGTGTTTATGTTCTTCATATATTGGAATCATAACTCTTTACTCTTTTCCATTGTGCATACCTGAAAGGTTCCATACATGAAATTATATACGTAAAAAGAAATTTCTAACATAGAATCTAGCATTCATTTAACACCACCATCATGATTATTTATTAGCAACATCATTAAATTGATGTATTTCTTTACAAACTCCTGTAACCTATATTCTAACCTCTTCATCCTCAGACTCTTTCTCTTTGAAGGAGCATCTTTTGTGCCTACCAAATCTTCTAAGGACCAAAGGAATCGTTTAGGTAAGAGATTTTTAGGCCAGAGTCCACTTATTTATTCATGGCACTGTTATAGCCACTGGAGCTACAACTGTCAAGGAAAAAAACTTTTATTAACCCCCCCCCCAGTTTATTCTATGAAATCTGTACATAAATTTCAGAGAATGAAGCCAACCTCCATGAGGACCCTCAGTAAGTCTTGCCTCCTGGTCTTCATGTAGTTCCTTCCTACAATGAATAGAAAAATAGAAATGACCTGCACAATCACTACAATATTTCAGAAATGACAAGTGTGATGTTCAAGACAAGGTCATAAATAGAATTGTACTGTCTTGGGAATCAATCACTCTGAGGAAAGCCAGCTGGCATGGCATGAGGATACTTCAGTGGCCCAAAAAAGAGTCCCAGAGCAAAGAATTAATGTCTCCTGTAAACAACCAGAGCTAACTTTCTAGGCATGTTAATGCACCATCTTGGAAATGGATCCATGTGCCCAATTAAAGTCTTCAGATGATTGACACCCCAGCTGACACATTGACTAGATTAAGAGATAAAATACAGCATGCCCAATTAAATTTGAATTTCAGGTAAACAATATTTTTGCAGTAAAAGTATGTTCTGATTATTGCATGGGACGTACATATACCAAACATTTATTTATCTAAAATTTAAATTTAACTGAGCATCATAGATACATATTTGCTAAACCTGCAAGACTAGTACAATCTAATGAGCCAGAACCACTAAGTCAAACTCCTCCTGAATTCCTGAACCACAAAACAGTATGAGATAATAAATCTTTGTTGTTTTAAGCCACTAAGTTTTGAGGTAATTTACTATGCACCAGTGGGTAACTATTACACAGAGGGTTCATGATTATACCAAAGTTGCATGAAAATTCCTTAGTATAATTGCTTAGGTGCATTTTCTGGATAATAGCTTCCATTAAATTCTTAATGGGGTCAGAAGCTGAAATTCCCAAGCCTAACATATGAAACAGAGCAAGAAAAGGAGGCAAGACATATAGGTTTAGTTGACGTCTTTTTGCAGGTTAAGTCAAATGACTTTTCAAAATAGCTCTATCCAATCAAATTTTCTGTAATGATAGAAATATTCTATACCTGCACTTACCAATATTGTAGCTATCAGCCACATGTGGCAACTGAGCACTTGAAAGGTGCCTAGTCTGTTTGAGAAATTAAAATTTTAGTTTTAAGTTTAATTAGATTTAAGTAGCCATATGTAGCTAGAAGTTATGATATTGTACAAGACAGTTTCAGAATATGGAGCAAAGAGTCATAACAGAATTTGGACTGAGCCACCCAAGGACTATAGAACATTCTAAACAGGAGTATGAATTCACTGACACAGGAGCTTGTCTGATACTTCTTTATAAATCTCTTTTACTCTCCAGTCCTCCTAGCATCCAAAGATTCTTCCTCAAACATTGATTGATGGAAATTAGATAGAATGGCCACATGAAATCACCCATCACCTCTGAACTTTTCTGTCTAAACCATCATCTTAGAAGGATTCATCCTGACAAGAATTTCCAAGACCTTTTTTTTTTATTTTACCCATATCCCAGTTTCACCACTTATATACCATGTTACTAGTGAAAATTATTTTACCTCTCTGTACTTCAATTTCCACATCTGTAAAATTAGGATAGTAATCATCTACCTTCAGGTGCTATTACAAGGATTAAATGTATTAATATAAACATAAAGCATTTAGAAACCTGGCACAAAAATTAATGTTAAGTAAGTGTTAACTATACAAAATAAATACAATAATATTAACACATTATCATCAGAATCACAAATAGTAACATAAACTCAGTGACTGGTATAAAAAGCCAACTGATCACTGGACCTCCACATGGCCACCTCCCTGGTTCTCTGATGTTCCTGCCCTTCTTAAGAGGCTGAAGCTAAAGCAACCCCTCTAGTCAGAAGATTCCAGCTCAGCAACTCCTACTTTTGCTCTGGCTGCCTCTTAGTCATTGCAATACCCCATCAAAGCCTTTTTACTTGCTCTTGTATCATATAGACTTAAGCAACAGTGAGGCTGTGTGACAGCAGAAATTTAGATCTATTTGTTCTCCCCAACAATTATTTTTATTAATCCAAATGACTATGCTTCACTCTCAGAGAGTGACCACCAGCCCTCTTTGATGTCTCTCTTCCCAGTCAGTCCACTAATTGCCCTCTGAAGTTCATCTATGTAGTTCTCACCCAAGTGAGAAAGACTTCTTGAGAGACTCAGGGAAATAGAGTTGCTGAGGAAGAGCGTGTTCAAGCATTATTAAAGAAATTACACATTCCATTAAGTGTCATTCCTGTTGCTTGCCTCACTATTGTTAGCACATGTAATCATTTTTCAACTTGTGTTTACTTTAGGACAGAGATTCTGTGATGTACACAGACTGCTTAATGGGCTCGCACTGCTTTTCAGGGCTCTGAACCACATTATTTTGCAATTCAGTACTCTATCCTTTCAGCCAACAGTGAAAGCCAATGTTCTTCTGGTAAATCAGGGACATTTAGCTTGGCTGACCCTGCTAAAAAGGCTGACCCTGACCCAGAAAAGAGAAGAGCAAAGATCACAAATGGAAAGAAAGAACTAGGCTTCCAAAAAAAAAAAGAAAAAAAAAAAGCCAAGGGGATTGCTTAATTGGAATTGTCCCTGTGTGACTATAGTTTTAAAGGATAAAATGTATGACCAGCCACTTTCTCTGAAGCCCTCAAGACACTCCAAGATTATAGCAAACATTTTCTAAAATGCTTTATTATTACTTGATTTAGTCTCCAACTCCATCATTATCCTTTATATTAGCTAACTATAGAACTAGACAGTACATGGTCAGTCAAACACAATCGTTGAACTAATTGGAAGATTTAATTTAGGCCCTAACAGAAAACAACTTTCTGACAAGCAATTTTATATAACTGCAGTATGGGAATTATCATTTCTTGCAATTTCTTTTTCTTACTCATTTATTGCAGGTATCCCTAAAGTGGGACAATACAAAACATGGATTCAAGTGCAACATGACAGAAGGGAAGTGGGTTTCACTACAAAAATGAGTGTGTGGTATGTGTGTGTGTGTGTGTGTAAAAATCACCAAGTCGTGACCTGGGAAATGGCATTTCCTCCTAATCTCTACTTTGTCAAACTTTATTTATCCAACAAAATGTCCTTACTTTTTTAAATTTATTTTGGACAAACTGTCCTGGATTTTATTTATTGAGTTACGTGGTTATCCTGAAAGCAAGATAAATTTTATAAATATCCATGATTCATAGCTTACTTTGCAATTTGAGAGCCACCAAAAAACACAAGATAAGAAATGTTTCCTTCTACAGTGCCTACTACTTCCTTCAATTTAATCCCAAGAAATATATTGACCAATGCTCTAACACCTTCTTAACTACACAGTGATGAATAAGGGGCTCTAACTTGGAGGTGGAAAGTCTGGAGAATTGCTCACTAGCCTGCAGGACGTGTAAACCAGGACTTTTCACATTTTTCAGAGATTGTGAGGAGAAGTTGGAATTTATCTTTATCCCAATCCTATAAGGAAATTATTAACTACTCCATATCCAACTCTCAGAGGTTATGCTTAGGGTTGGGATCATGAGAACATGCCAGGCCTATGAATAGGGAGTAGGGCTGTGGGGTGGCCATTTTCCAATCTGTAACATTCTACAGAAGATAAAATGACGTTCCATCTGACTATAGCAGAAAGGTTTTATTAAGAGATAAAAATAGCTAAATATAATAGCAAGGAACAAATACTGTATGACAAGTTGAATTATACTGTATCCCAAAGACAGTGAAAAACCAAAAGTTCTAGATCAAGGTAGTAAAAGGATAATATCAGCACTTTAGTATGTGATTAACAGGGTAGATAAGCTGGCAAATCAGACAGTAGGTGATGGGATTTTGGACTAAGGAGATCTTGTAAGAAGAAATGGCAGGACCAATTACTAGTAAGGAGCTTGAATCTGTAATCAAAAATTTCCCAACAAATGAAAGTCCAGGACCAGATGGCTTCACTGACAAGTTCTACCAAACATTTAAATAATTAATACCAATTCTTTTCAACTTCTTCCACAACATAGAGAAGAGCATACTTCTAATTCATTTTACAAAGCTAGCACTACCCTGATACCAAAACCAGCCCAGAACACCACAAGAAAATTATAGAACAATATCCCTGATGAACAAAGGTGCAAAAACCCTTAACAAAATATTAGCATGATCAAGTGAGATTTGAGCCATAATATAGTTTATAGAGCCCTTGGTCACCTTTCTCTTATATAAGATATTATATTGTGCTGACCCATTGCATTAACAACATTATGTTGATTGAACTGAGTGAGCAAGAAATAGCAACTGCTCTAGCCTTAATGGTAAGATATTTGCATGTCAGAGTGTAAAAAATAAATCTGACTAAATCCGGGGGCCTCTACCTCACTGAAATTACAGGGGTCCAGTGGTGTGAAGACTTGTTTAGATATCCCATTTAAGATGAAGGATAAGTTGTTGCATCTCCCTTCATCTCTCTCTCACACACACACAATCAAGAAAGGGACAATGCCTTAGTAGATCTTTTTGGACTTTAGAGGCAACATGTTTCCCAATTGGGTGTTTTATTCTAGCACATTTACCAACTGACCCCAAAGCTGCTAGTTTTGAGTGGAGCCTAGCACAAGAGCAAGTTCTTCAAAAGATGCAGGCTGCTATACAAACTGCTTGCCACTTGGGCCATAGGCTCCAGCAGACCCAATGATACTTGAAGTGTTGGTAGCAGATAGCAATACTCTTGGCAGGCTCCTATAGGAGTCTATATCCTCAAGCTCAAACCTTAGTAGTCCTATTCACAGGTGGATATATTCCTAGACCTATTTAAATGAACATACACAAACACGCATGCATGTACAAACACACAAAGACACACACATACCGTACATACACTATGGATTATTGGAGCACTAGAGCTCCAAAATATTTATTTGAATCTATTTTATGAGATCAGTTTGAGAAATTTATCACCATTACATAGCTAAATCTTTTTGGAAACAGTTATAGAGTTAGCTACTGTGTTTTTATTTCAGTAACCAAATCTTATCCTACATGTTGACTTATTTTGAATAGGGCAACCAACACATAGAAAAAATTTTAATAAGTTCTATTACCATCTGCTACACATCAGAATAGGGGTTCAGAGTGTGATTTACTGAACTAAAGGGATTGGATCTGAATCCTGAATCTTCCATTTGCTATATGTATGAGCACACAATGCAACATATAGACGATGTAATATAGAATTGTACACCTGGAACCTATGTAAATTTTACCAATCAATGTCACCCTAATAAATTTTTTTTCTTAAGTAAAACCTTCTTAAAATAAGAATTAAAAAAAAAAAAGTTGGGTAAATTTCTTAGCTTCTCTATGTCTCCATTTCCTTCTCTATACCTCTCTATAAAAGAGGTAAATTACAGTACTTATTCATATTGTTGTTTAATTGATTAGATGGTTAGCATATATAAAGTTCTCACAGAAGAGACTAGCACCCAATAAACACCTAGAAGTTTTAGGCTTAAATTCTAATGCTGCTCTTTTCCAGCATTCAGATCTTGGGCCACAACCCAAGACTGAGTTGCAGTGTTTCTTATCAGAAGGGATGGCACATCCCAGCCTGAGTTGCTTAGGATCTGTATTAGGCATTTGAAGTGCTACCATTATAAAATAAGAGAAAAATGTTTCCCAGATTATGCAGAGAGAATATACTAGGCTCTCTAAATTTATTTTGCTCTCTTTGCATGACTTGCCATCAAGTCAAAGAGCAAGCTTATAAGGCGAGATTCTTCACAAATCCACAAATGTAACAACCAGTTTAACCAATAAATCACAGCAATTCATGGTCTCTGCTATGGGCTGAATGAGTTCCCTCAAAATTAATATGTTGAGGCCCTAACCCATAATGTAATGGTATTTGGAGATGGAATCTTTGGGAGCAAATTAGGTTTAGATGATGTCAAAAGTCATAAAGGAAGAGTCCCCATAATGGAATTAGTACCCTCAAAAGAAGACGAAGCCAGAGCACTCTCTCTTTCCACCATCTAAGGACACAGCAAGAAGGCAGCCAGCCATCTGCAAACTAGGAAGAGGGCCTATACCAACCAGCCAATCTGCAGGACATTGATCTTAAACTCCCTAGCCTCTAGAACTGTGAGAAATAAATGTCTGTCTGTTTGTTTGCTTGTTTGTTTTTGTTTGTTTGTTTTCTAGAAGTTATTATTTATTTCAGAATCATCCCAAAATACCCAAGCAAACAAAATAGAAAAAACAAATTCTAATTCTGTTAGTATTTAGGGAGCAAGGTTACATTACATCTATACATTAACATCAGGGGAGATTTTGTATTTTTAATGTTGAATCTTCATACTAAAGTCTTCTGTTAGTGCTTCACAGTGTTTTCATGTTTTTTTCCTCCTAGAACATCTATGTTTCTTGGTTTATTTCTATGTATCTTATTCTCTGTTACTATTATAAATGGATTTTTTTCCTTATATTATATCTTCTAACTGGTTGGTATTTGGTGTGTGCATGTGCATGTGTGTGTGCGTATGTGTGTGTATTGTGCATATGCTGTCCAGAAAAAAATTCAACCATAAATGCCTCATTTTTTCATATTACATGGCTGGATACTTTCTGAACAGCCTTCGTATATTATGTTAATTTTATAACCAGCCAACTCTTCTTGTTTGTAATATTTTTTGGTTGATTGAGTTTTTCACATAAATAATCTCATCATGTACACAGGTCTAAATTGACAGATTCAGTAAATGCTATGCCTGTTGCCTGCCAGGATCACATCAAAATTACAACTAAATTATAGAACAATCAACCTCAAGAATCATCTGAAGACTTGCTGAACAAAATCCCTGTAGCTAAAGATATAAGGAAAAACTGCATGAAGACTTTGGTAGGAGGGGCAGAGACATGAGATGGGCTGACCCCAAACTCACAGGTAGTGTTTGAGCACCAGGAAGAACAGCTCAGTGGCAGAGGTTCCCCATGAAGAGGAATGAGTCCCAACCCCACATCAGGCTCCCTAGACCAGGCAGGGGTCCTATCCTGGGAAGAGGAGTCCCCACAACATCTGGCAATGAAAAGCAGCAAGAATGCTTTCTGACCATCCCACTGAGACCAAAAGCATCTGGAAACCCAGACGTCCTCTTAAAAGGTCCACACACACAGACTCACTTGCAAGCACTCACCTGGACTCCAATGGAGGGCAGCAACTCAAGAGATTCCAGAGGCATACAGAAAAAGACAGATTTGTGTGGCTTCAGGGTGAGGGTTAGAAGGTCAGCTACCATCATCTTTGTGTGGAGCCTGCCTCCCATGTAGCCTACAGGAGGGCACCATCTTTTCTAAGTTTAACCCGCCCCAAAGGGCCATCTCTGAGACCTCATTGGTCTGGAAAAATCTGCTCATGCGCACCACCTTCGTGATGCCCTGACTCTAGCCCCAGCCCAGCTAGTGCTCCATCGACCAGAACACTCTCAGCTCCCAGAGTCTGGCCACTCCCCACAGCTTTGGAAGCCTTTTGTACCAATGGACATCCCAGAGCAGACAGGGGACTTTCAGTTGCCTGGGGACTTTCGGTTGCAGATAGCCACCACAACTTGCACTGCAGCCTCTCTTGGGTGCCTCTCCGGTGTCTGTGGGCCTGAGGTGAGCATTGGCTAGCCAAGGTGTTCTCAGTGCATTTTGCAAAGTACTCATGGGCCCAGCAAGAACCAAATCTGTATTAAATTTGTAAAAACCACACCCTACATCCTATGACTTCCCGGAACCCCACCCCACCCAGCTAGTGCTGCAACCCCAGGGGACTTCCAACACCAAGTCAACCAGCCCAGCCTTTGCATCTAACTGAGGGAGCTCTTCTAATGACTGAACCTTCCAGCCAGCCAGCTGGTGGCTTAGGGAAGCCACAGACTTTTTTTCTAAGCTGCCCCGAGCATACTACTGGCAACAACTAGCCTTGGTTCACTGTGACGTTACCCCCACACACCTCCAGGTCCCAGAACAGGCAGAAACCAACTACACACAATTTGGTGGCTTCTACCAGATAGCTCCAGCCCAGTCACAGGCTAGGCTGAAATGGGCCTGCAAGGAAGTTTCTCCCAAGAGACACCAGAAACAACGTACTCAGAGGATGGCTTTAGACCATACCAGAGCACTACCTGGTTAGCCTCACAAGTGGTACACCCAAAGGGTGATCTCAACGAGCACAGTAGCCCCCTGGAGAGAATTCAAATGCCCATCAATAGATGTTTGGATAAAGAAATGGTGGTACCTATATAGTACAATGAAGCATTACTCTGCCATAAAAAAGAATGAAATCTTAACCACTTGCAACAATATGTGTGGACCTAGAGGGTGTCATGCTAAGTGAAATAAGTCAGACTGAGAAAGACAAATACCATATGATCTCACTTGTATCTCAGTTGACCAGATGTATCATTTTAAATAGGACATAAAAAAACAGTACTGGGGCTGCCTGCCGGGTCTCCGCGGTGTCATTGCCTGTGCGCGGGACTGCACGGCTGACCGGGGCCACTGCCAAGCCCCAGCCCATCCAAGTGCTGCCCTGCGGGCGTGCCTTACAGATACAATTGAAGGAGGGGCAGCCAGGAGGAAGAAAGACCAGAGCTCCTGTGCCCCGCTCCCACTGAACCACCAGCCCCCCTGCTGAAAGAGGAATCTGCTATTGTGTCTCAGGCCTGCCCTAGCTCCTACTCACATGCCCCCACCCCTGGTCACACCTTTACTACCCCGCTATCTAACAGCTAAGACAGCAACCTGAAGTGCCCCAGGACACAGAAGCTGTCTGCTTCCGCCAACCCTCTCCCAAAATCTCCTTCTCCCACAACTGAGTCCAAAAGAAAAAATAAAGAGAAGCCCATCTGATAGGCAAACCCCCAGAGGGAAAACAGACTCATGCCTAAAGCAAAAAGAACCACATCAAACACAATGCACACCTCAGAATCCAAAGCCCCTCCAGAAGATCAGGGGCAGTCTTTAGTAAAGGACCTTGC
>PVKE010031417.1:0-19045 GCA_004027555.1 Craseonycteris thonglongyai
ATTTTAATACCCCTCATTTAATAATAGATGAGAAACTTGATTTTAAGAGTGGAGGGGAAGCCAGGATGGCTCAGTGGGTTGGGCGCTCACTTTGCAGCGCCGGGGACCGAGGATCGAATCCCGGCCCCGGCCCGTGCGGAACCATATGCTGAACTGGGAGCTCCCCCAGTTCAGTTCTCTCTCTGTCTCTGTATCTCTCCCTCTCTCTCTCCTCTGTATAAATAAATAAATAAATAAAATATATTAAAGATTTAAAAAAAAAAAAAAAGAGTGGAGAGTATTTTGCTTAAAGTCACTTAGCTCCTAACTAGGACAGACAGGCTTTGAACCAGTTCCAGAATCCAACCTCTTAATCATTCTATTATTGAAGTTAGGTGCTGCTTTAACAAAAGTTTAAAATGTGTGGTTCTGCACTAGCAGTTAAGGGTGAGTGGGTGATAATAAACTAATAGAAAAGGCTTAAAATATGGCCATCATGTTAACATTAAAGAATTTGGTAGAACTTGAAGGCAGGAACATGTGCCTGTTAAGTCTATGTAGCTCTAAGGGAAGTGGTTAGAAAGAATTAGGATATTAGTATGTGTTGACTGCCGTGTGACAAGGTAGAGTTGAACTAAGAAAATAATTGACCAATTTATAAGCAGAAGTTAAAAAGGAATAGAGAGTCATTTGGGTAATCAAAGGACTGGAAAAGTCTGTTATTTTTAGACACCAAAGAGGAAGAGAGTAGATTAAGTAAGATCTTAGCCATATAAGGTACAATAATTTTTTTCAACTGAATTTTGTCTGGAGGCCAAGTTGAAATTAAAGAGATCTTCTTATGCTAAATGAAATAAATCAAACAGAGAAAGACAATAACTATGTGATTTCACTTATATGTGGGGTCTAAAGAACAAAATAAATGAACAAACAAAATAGAAATAGAGTCATAGATACTCATACAGAGAACAAACTGATGGGGTGCAGATGGGAGAGGGGTTGAGGGGCCAGGTGAAAAAGGTGAAGGAATTAAGAAGTACCAGTTGGTAGTTATGAAAAGTCAAGGGGATATAAAGTGCAGCATAGGAAATATAGTCAATAATATTGTAATAACTATGTATAGTGTCAGGTAGGTACTAGACTAATCAGGGGAAGAGCACTTGTAAATTATATAAATGTCTAACCACTATGCTGTGCACCTGAAACTAAAATAAAATAATACTGAATAATACTGAATTTTAATCAAAGTAAGTAAGTAAGTAATCAACCAAACAAATAAATAAAATAAAGATGATGCTTTCTTATCCAAGATTATTGTTTCAGATAACTGCAACTTTCTTGCCATTAAGTTGAGAGAGAAAGGCACAGAAGGGTAAGGAAGCAAAGAAATAAGACAAATTTGAGAACTATGTTTAGAAAAGAATTTTGGAAGAGTGGTGATAACACTCTGGAATTCCTAATACAGGGCTAGATTACCCTGGTACTAAACCCAGACACTATACAATAGTCTGAACATGGAAACAACTTACGTGTCTATCAACAGATGAATGAATAAAGATAATGTGGTGTTACATATACACATACAATGGAATATTATTCAGCCATGAAAAGAAGGAAATTCTGCCATTTGTGACAATATGAATGAGCCTTGAGAGCATTATGCTAAGTGAAATAAGTCAGACAGAGAAAGACAAATACTGAATAATCTCACTTCCATGTGAAATCTAAAAAATACAAATTCATAAAAAAGAAAGCAGATCAGTGGTTGCCAGGGGTGAGGGGTAGGAGATGGGGAATGGGAGAAGGTGGTCAAAGGGTACAAATTTCTAGTTGTGAGATGAGTAAGTTTGGGGGATGTAATATATAGCATGGTAACTATGGTTAACAATTACTGTATATTTTGAAAGTTCTCACCACAAAAGAATTGTAACTTTGTGAGGTGATTGATGTGTTAACTAACTTATGATGGTACCGTAATCATTTCACTATATCATTATGTGGTATACCTCAGACTTACACAATGTTATATATCAATTATATCTTACCGTAATAAAGTTGGAAAAAAATAACTGTATAAATCAAATCATGTAGTATATACCTTTTTATGTCATTTCTTTTCATTGCTAAGCAGTATTCTATTGTATGGATATTGCACAATTTGTTTATTAATTTATTTTTTATTAGACATTTGGGTTGTTTCCAGCTTTAGGCTATTACAAACAAAGCTGCATTGAACATTTGTGTATAAGGCTTTGCACAGACATATATTTTTTCATTTCCTTTGTAAATACCTCAGAGTGGAACTGCTGGGTCCTACAGTAATTTTATTATTATTATTATTATTTTTAATTGTTTTTGACATAGAGAGAGAGACAGAGATAGAGAAGGGGGAGGGCTCAGACAGTCTCCATAGTTGCACATCATTGGTTTTTCCACATAGTTTCTTTCATTCCACAGGTGGGCAGGGCTGCACAGGGCAGGAACTGGGCTGGGGTCTCGCCCCGGTGAGAACTGAACTGGGGGCACTCCCCAGTTCAGCATGTGGGTCCTCATGGGCCGGGGCTGGGATTTGATCCTCAGTCCCCAGGGCTGCAAAGTGAACGCTTAACCCACAGAGCCATCCCAGCTTCCCCATCCTACAGTAAATTTATATTTAACATTTTAGGAAACTACCAAATGTTTTCCAAAGTGGTTATACAATTTTATATTCTACCAGCATTATATGACCTCATGCCTCTAGAGAAGACACATGTGACATTATTGTGAACCACCTCTAAGTCTACTCAATGGTTTTCAAACCTGTACCCTTTGTTACATGTGTGACTATTTCAAAACAAATCATCCCCACTGCTGGATGCTCATAAGTCTCACCTTTGAGTCACTGATGGATAAGTATTTGAAGACAAGAGAGGAAAGGCAGGAGGAGCTGGTCTAACTGGGACCATTCTCAAAAAGTGAGATTTTAAAAAACTTTGTAATATAGAAATTTTCAAATACATATTAAGTTATATAAATAGAACAACAAATTCCTATGTACTAATCACTCAGCTTCAACAATTATCAATTCAGGGCCAGTCTTACTTTATCCAAACCTCCTCTTCTCCTCCCTTCCTTTTTGTTTTAAGCAAATTTTTCACATTATATAATTTTATCTGTTAACAGCTTAATATATATCTTTAAACTCACAGGGGTGTTCAACCTTTTGGCTTCCCTGGGCCACAGTGGAAGAAGAACTATCTTGAGTCACACAAAACTACACTAACACTAACAATAGCTAATGAGCTAAAAAAAAAAAAAAAAAAAGTCACAAAGAAAATCTCATGTTTTAAGGAAGTTTACGAATTTGTGTTGGGCTGCGTTCAAAGCTGTCCTGTGCTGCAGATGGCACACGGGCCACAGGTTGAACAAGCTTGCTTTAAAAGATCTTGTTTAAACACGTAACAATAACACTTTATTACTTAAAAATTAATAATAAGTCCTTGAAATCGCTCAATATTTGAGATTTGAGTTGGGTGAGGGATAGAGAAAACAAAACACAGGAGGATTGAGTTAAAACAGAATAAAATCTGCTTTTATTTCTAGCCTAATGCAGATTCATCCTTAGCAGTTCAGCTCTTTGTACTCCTGGATCCTTTGGGCCTTCAGATCTGTGATTTTCATTGTGTCTTACCCCATAAACGTATCCTGGATTTCTACAATCATTTCAGTTTCAAGCACTCTGGCTCTTTGTTCCACAAATACACTCCTACTTAACTGACTAGCATTCAGAGAGCACTGTCACTGCGAGCTCAGATTGCTAACTCCAGCTCTGCTGTGGGTTCGTCAGGAAGCCACTTTGCTACACACTCTTCCTGTGTCTGCCAGATTTCCCCCTAAGAAACATTTCCAAAAATGGAAAAAAGTATTTAAATCAGGAAGAATTTCTGCTTCGGCTTCAAGAAATGAGAGTGCATTGCATCTAACTACATTGACAGTGTCCTGGCAAAAATGCCACATAAACAAAACCACTTTGCTGATAAGAACCTAGCTAATCCAAGAACATTTCTTTACTTACTAACCAATTAAAAGATATTTCCTGAGCACTACTTTGTGCAAGGAACTCTCAAGAATATGGAGATGACTATGACATAATTTCTACCTTAGAGGCTCATTACTTTGGTAGCTCAGATATTCACTTTTTTCAATAGTTCATCAAATAATAATGAAGCTCCTATAATGTGTCAGGCATAGTTCTAGGGGATGAGGATATAGTGGTGAAAAAAAGACTATGTCCTTAGTCTCAGAGAGTTTACAATCTCATGGAGATAGGTAGATAACAGACAAGAAATGGAAAAATACAATTTAGTTAGTGCTAAGTGCTATGAGGAAAATAAAACAGGTTAATAGAATAAAGAAGATCTTGGTGGGGAAGGCACATTAAATAGGGTGACCGAAAAGGCTTCTCTGAAAAGGGGCATTGAATGATGAAAAAGAAGTGAGCCATGGAAGGACCTGGCACAGACACTGCCAGCAGGGGAAAGGTCTTATTAATAAGATGGAAATAAGTTTGCTTTCTCACTTGATTGGTAGTTTCCTGGGACTAGATTTCTATGTCAAGTGATTAGAATTATTACTGTAATTTATTTATAAATGTATTATACATTATTAGAATAAATTATTAGTTGCACTAAGAACTTCGAAGATATATCCTACTGGTTTCTAGGACCCAGTGGTGCTGGTGAGAAATCTGATGCCAATTTAATTCTCATTTTTGTTGATATCTTATTCTTATCCTTATGAAAAATTTGAAGGACTTTTCTATAGCCTTGGAGCTCTAAAGTTTCATGATGCTTAAAGGATGTTTTAAATAAAAAACTCATATCCTTCAACTCTAGGACATATTCTTCTATTATTTCTTCAACAATATTGTCCCATCTATTTTCTCTTTTTGATACTCCTGGTAGAAAATTAGAGGCTCCTCCTTTGGCTCTCCATTAAAAATGTATTTATCTCATAGATTTTATCTCTTTTTGTTTGATGGTCTAGGAGGAGATAATCAAAGAAAAAAGAGTTCTCAGACATTTATTTCAGCCCTTTTGTGGCTTTTTACTTTCAGCAATTTTTACTTTCCCCAAAATTCTTTTTTTGTTGTTGCTCTTAGAGTTCCCCTACCCACCCTTATTTAAAGCAAATAAATATTTTATGCAATTTCTTCTTCTAAGAATAGTAAACAAGAATTTTTTAAAAATTGTTTTCTTTTTCTCTTCCCTGAATTATAATCTGTTTATTCTGGGGTCATTCTATTTATTATTTTCCTCTTCTCTTATGCCCTTGGTTTCCTTTCTACTTCACTTAAAATAAGAGTAAAAGAGTAATTTGTTCCTTTGGTTGGTTAGTTGGTTTTATTTCTATTGGTTAATTTGGTTCCCTCAACAGGCCACTCCCCTTAATGGGAAGATGGGATCAGGAAATCTGTGTGTGTGTGTAGGTAGGCAATATGTGTTGTTTGACATGTTACACAAGGAGCTTGCAGGCAAACCTGAGCCCCTCAAATTGAACATAATGTTAGTGTTAATTTGAAGCGATGGCATCCACATTAGAATTCCTAGTCCTCATCAGATAGGTTGTTAAATTTCTTTAGAAAGCACTCCACTTATTTGGAACTGGAAGGTAAATACATTTCTTATTGCTATATGTATACTTATAAGTGTGGTAGGATGGTACAGAGGGCCAATTGTTGCCCATGTTTTTTTATAGGGAGTTTTAAAATTAATTATCCTGATTATTACCCCAACATGCCATTCCTGCTCTCCATACCTGCTGATGGTAGCTTGGAGCCACTCTTGAACTCTTATCAAGAATAATGTATTTCCACTAAAACTTTCACTACTCTGGTTTATCTATTAGCATAATCTATCTACATATGCTTTGCAAAAATTTATCAACATCTCGGGTCTACTGATGATTCTTCATCTGTCACAGCTATTAGGTGTTCATTTCCTGTTTGTATTTCTTTATAATCATTTAATTAGACTTGAAGAGGAAGTCTCAATGTCCTCCTTCAACTGGATGCCCAAAAGTGAATGTAGTAACGCAGATAACATTTTATACTTTCTGAGGGAAGAGGGCCTGAATGACTTCACAAATGTGGGAATTTATAGCAACTACTCTGTCAGTTTAGCTGCCCCAGGAATTTGTAGCACCTGTTTGCTGCCTCTACCTTGTGAGTCTCTGGAGACTCTCACTGCGGATCCCTCTATACTCCTACTGTAATCTGCACTGGTGTTCTCTAGGCTTGCTATTTAGCTATCATTCTAAAACTTCCTTATACTGTTCCCATGTTTCCTGGCATCCATGTTATCTTTCCTGGCCTACTCTCTCATTCTATACACTAGAATCTTCCTAATAGATATATTTTTTTGAGTCACTGGACACATGGAAAATTCGTTTTTTAAGATTTATTTTTATTGTTTTTGACAGAGAGATATAGAGACAGAAAAGGGGGAGGGCCCAGAACAGTCTCCATAGTTGCACATCATTGGTTTTTTCACATAGTTTCATTCCACAGATGGGCGCAGGGCTGCACAGGGCAGGAACTGGGCCAGGGTCTCACTCCAGTGAGAACTGAACTGGGGGCACTCCCCAGTTCAGCATATGGGTCCGCATAGGCTGGGGCTGGGCTTCGATCCGCGGTCCCCGGGGCTGCAAAGTGAGTGCTTAACCCACTGAGCCATCCCAGCTTCCCCTGGAAATTTCTTTACACTTGCATTTTATGGGTAGTTTCACTGAATCTAGAATTATAGGCTGCAAATAATTTTCTGGCAGACTTTTGAAGACACTAATGTTTACTTTCTGCTGTTGCATTTGAGAAGGCCAATGCCATTCTGATTTCTGATCCTTGTATGTGATCTTTTATTTCTCCCTGGAAGCTTTTAGAATCCCCTTTCTAATTTTATATATTTTTTCACATGTGGTCAATCTGCCATATTACACAGGACTTGGCATGTGTTTTAATTTTGTTTCTCCAGGGAGACAGCAAGTATAGCAGAAATAGCATTAACCCTGAAAAGTTATGCCTAGATAGATAGATGTGACAAATAAAATTATGTGTGTAAAGTATCTGGCACATATTGATGTCCTGTCCCTAAAATGTGAATTTATACACTTGAGATGGACCCAGGTCTTATCCATCCTTATGATTCTAATATCTTGCACATATTGGGCACATAATAGATTATCAATAAATATGACTTGATAAGTTATAAACCTGTCTTTTATATTATTTTTCTGTGGGATTTTATTTATGATATTTATCTTTACTGTGCCTCAATTTGCATGTCTGTCAAATAGGGAATGCTTTTTAACTTGTTTATTGTTCATGGATGTAGTGAGGCTGCAGTTAGTGAGTAATGTGAAAATATTCTAAAAAGTTAAACTCCCTCTACAGATATCAACTATTATCACTGCCCTTCAGATAGGTTAAACAAGTAGTTGAACTTTCCTAGGCATATGAGAGACATCCTATTTTGAAGAAAAGCTCAGGTTAAATGACTCAGCTAACTATCTAATCATACATGTTCCAATATTGTCAAAGGCATATTTGCCTATGTCGTATTAAATACTCACCTGTGATTGTCTCCCTCATTAAGAAATCAGAAAATGTCACTTTGTTTCAATTGCTGAATGCTTGACAAACAGGAGACCGAGAAAGAAAGTGGTCACTAGTTTTTGGTCTCAAAGCTGAATAAACCTTCCTAATTTTCTAAAACTCCATTTACTAAGTCGAAAAGACTCAGAAAAAGAAATAGGCTACTTCCCATCATAAATAATGGAGAATTTTGGGAAGCCAGGGTGGCTTAGTGGGCTAAGTGCTCACTTTGCAGCGCCAGGGACTGGGGATCAAATCCCGGCCCGGGCCCGTGCGGAACCATGTGCTGAACTGGGAGCTCCCCCAGTTCAGTTCTCTCTCTGCCTCTGTATCTCTCTCTCTCTCTCTGTCTGTCAAAAATAAATAAATAAATATAAAAAAATAAAAATAAAAAAAAATAATGGAGAACAGGCAGTTTATAATTTAGATAGTTGTGAGAAATGTATTAAAAAAAAGGACACTTTTGAATTTTCAATGTAAAGGAATAGAATAAAAACAAAAATAAAAAGTCATGTAATTAAGTATGGACAGCATTGGAACTGCTTGGTTATGCAAAGAAATTGTGTAAGTGAAGAAATAATCTAACAATAATAAAGGCAACCTATAAATGATAGTATGGAAATAAAATAATTAATTAGTCAAGGCTGACTATTATCTATTGTAGTGCTTTTTGAATTCCATTTCTTAGCAGCAGAATCCTCTATTTCCTAACTGAAATCTTACAAAACAGGTAAACGTGATGCTGCTTTTTTAGAAGCAGGAACTTCAGAATGAGGAGACCAGGACAAAATTCAACGGAGCCCTCTTCCCTGTAGCAGCCCTTAGACTCCTCTTCCCCCTGTAGCAGCCCTTAGACTCCTCTAAAGAAATAGAGTTTGAAAATTATCAATTTAAGTCACATGTTCTATTAGTCTAAATAAAGTTTTATTAAACAGGTCACAAGTAAAACCAGGTATGAGAAAATAAAAATGTGTCATGATTTCTAAAGCAGGGCCCTTGATCCATCTTTAAAAGTTGTGATTATTCTCAACAACAGAATAAAGGGTGTCCCAAAATTCACGCAAGATTTGAATTTTGTATCATTTGTGTGGTAAAGTGTTGCCAACGAAAAAAAAGACAGCGTTTGACAGCTGACAGTTCAGGGTTATTAAAAATAGAGCACTACTCGAAAGAACAATGCGTTTTCATTGTTGAGCAATGAAAATTTACAATTTTTAATTATAAACCTGTGTTTTCTTTCAAATTACTTCTTGCGTGAATTTTGGGACACCCTTCATAAACTAGAGAATCCTTTATCAATTGGCTCTATTCTTTTCTGCTTCAGACAACATGTGGGGTCCTGAAAACTGCTTGATGTGTTCAAACAACTAAATTCCCAGTTGCAAATACTAGTAACTCCCATGAGAGGAAGGGAAGTACGTCTCATAAAGCAACAGAAAATTCTTTAACTTACCCAAAGCACAAGGACATTCATAAGATGGTCCATATGTGTCCGTTTAAAGGAGCACTTTCCAGCATTCTGCATTAATTTGGTGTCTGGCCCTAAGTGAAACAAGGAGACATCAGCTCTTAGAATCACTGAATATATTCAGAGGCTTGACATTGAGTGGAAATGTACCTATATGATCACCTAATTAAACCTCTTGCCAGTGCCAGGGGGTAAAGCCCTGAAGAAAGGCTCATAGTTGATGCCAATAGCTCAAAGGATAGAAATTTGCTTCTAAGGATAATCCCACCTACTTTTACAAAGTGCAGCAACACTGACCCCTTTCTCTGCAGCACCTTAGATAGTGTAATCTTTCAAAGATGAGTTAAGTGAACATGGGAGCCACAAGAGCTTCTCTCTCAGCAACACCTGGTCTATCTAGTTTAGAGAACAGATTTTTCTAATAGAGAACCCCACCTTTTTTTTTTTTTTTTTTTTGAGGAAACCCACAGCTGGCTAGGTTCTATTAAAAGTTTCTAATTAGGAAAGGGAGAGAGAAAGGAAAAGGCAATGGCAGTGATTTCTTCTGAGGTGGAAGCTGGGGAGCTGAGGTTTTTCTGGGGCTGAGAGACAGACTCCATATTTCTTCATGACAGGGCAGATAGTAAGTAGCAGTGAAGAGCTTTTAATGGCCACTAGGACTAGAGTTGGGAATTACTGACCAGAGATATGGCTGCAGAGAAAACATAAGAGGTTTAGAAGAAAGTATAAGTAGCAATTTCTGTGGCCCTTTACCATCTGATTATTATCCTTACATGTACTCTAATCAAGGAATTTCATCAATGTTTGCACATTAGGGAGCTGGAACTTCCTGCGTATGTGTACAAACACTGAGAGCACAGTGCACAAGCTGTGCCATTTTTTTTTCTTCCTTTTAAGCATTCCATGAAGGGCTTAAACTAATGAGAAGTTTGGCTGAGAGAATGAAAACTACAAGGGACAGTATCTTCTAAGCATTCATAGAAAGACTGACCCTACCCCAGGTTCAAGAAGAATATGAAATAAAATATATGGTGATGGAAGGAGAATTGACTCTGGGTGGTGAGCACACAATGCAACACATAGACGATATATAGAATTGAACACATGGAGTCTATTTTACTAATCAATGTCACCTCAATAAATATAATAATAATAAACAAACAAGTGTGGAGATCACAGCAGAACTTAGGCACCGTGTTACATGCACTGCATGCGTTGAGATGCTCTTAGGTGACATCAGTTCTCCTCTGTTCTGAGCTTCTTGAAGCCCCCAGACATTTTTCATTACCATGCAACCAAACAACAGTCAGAGGGCAGTTTAACTAAATTTGTGCTGGTTGGCAATCTCACTGCTGTTGCTTTAGGGAAAAATATTTTGCTGAAAAATGAGCTTTTTATGAGTGGCAATGTGTGTGAGTAGCTATTTAAGTACAGTGAGGAAAACACATCTATTTCAAACCTTTTGAGTTTGGGATGAGGGAGTTCAGAAGGCGCCACTATAGGTCAAGAGTCAATGAAGGAAAGTTACACCAAGGCCTCCCTGGACTCTTACGTTTCTCTGTAGGGCTTGGATCCCATTATTTTCCACAGCAGTGAGGCACTGAAAATCCCCATGTCTAGGAGTGCATTCTCTAGAAGGGGAGCTCTGAATTGAGTAGTATTTACTGTGCTAAATTTTCCTCGATGCTATCTTCAGAGTGCCCATCTTTTTACTATGGTTGTTGTCAGTAATACCCACTGCTATCGAGGGCACAGGGTAGCCCAGAAAGTTCCTCCATTTTGCTGAACCACATCATAACCCAAGAAAATCCCTCAGTAAGTATAAGGGTTATGATTTTAAATGACATCTCAAGAGGGGCCACTGCTAATGATTCACACGTGCTTTTTCTCTGGCATGAACCCTTCATATTATATTTTATATTCTACAAAATGAGCACTGTGTTCATTCTCTGCTCATGGAAGTAATCCATATGCATATTCTCCCCTTTCACAAGTTCCCCTTTCATGCACTAATTCTATTTGTACTTCTTCTATATGTACAAGTGTGCTTTCTCTTTGTGTTCAGATATGGTTGGAAAGACTCATGAATGCCCTGTGGTCCTGCAACACAAAGCCTTCCTCTAACAAAGGCAGAGCTGATATGTTGGCACCCCAATGCTGGGGGAGGGAGGGAGTCACTTTTTCCTAAGAAAAATGTTATTTTCTTAAATCATCTGTCCATCCATCCACCCACCCACCGACCCACCCACTCACCCACTTTCCTCCCTTTCTTTCTGTCTCAAAACCATAGTGTTCTGATACATATATGAATGTTATATCTATATCCTGAAAACTAAATATCCCAGAATTTGGCCATGAATTGAGTCCAATGGTGGGGGTTCTGACTGTGGCTCCAGGGAGACATACCAGTATAAATCACCAAGCCATAGCACCAATCTGTATTCCTGATGATGCAGCCCCGGAGCAGCAGCCTGTCATGGTCCAGGAGGTAGATTTTTCCCTTATAAGTCAGTATGCCTGTGAATTTGTCCAACTTGTTATTGGGAGAATCACACTTCACTTCTCCTGAAGAAAAATGAAAGAGTAAGAGTCCTGGCTCTGTAATCTCATGTCTTTAATAACAAAATACAAAGAAGTTTAACAGAAAAGAGGAAAGAAAATCCCTCTTTCAAAATATGTACACATCTTTTTCCTATCCTCTTTCAGGTGGTGCCCATTTCTCACCAGCTCCCTTTAGAAAGGCAGACAAAGGTTTCTAGCCATCAAGGAAGAGTAATTCTGTTTGTGACATGGGTTATCCAGAGAGAGTCATGGGTCATCTGGACAAGAAAAACCCACCTGATAACGTAAAACTATCAGTACTGCCAGATCATGAGTTCTGAATCTGAAGAAATTAAAAAACAAACAAACAAAACTGCTTAAAGCAAACCTAGTGATTTTTTTTCAAAATGAAAATAATTTGAGTTTTTCCAGATTAGTAAAGTAAAATATGCCCTTTGTAAATATGTATAAAATACTAAAAGGTGAAAGAAGTAAGTCACCCGTTAGAGATAAGTGCTATTAACTTTTTAAAGTATATCCTTCCTGGGGAGGCTGGGGAGGCTGGGATGGCTCAGTGGGTTGGGCGCTCACTTTGCAGCCCCAGGGACCGAGGATCGAATCCCAGCCCTGGCCCATGTGGACCCACATGCTGAACTGGGGAGTGCCCCCAGTTCAGTTTTCACCGGGGCGAGACCCCGGCCCAGTTCCTGCCCTGTGCAGCCCCGCCCACCTGTGGAATGAAACTATGTGGAAAAACCAATTACATGCAACTATGGAGACTGTTCTGGGCCCTCCCCCTTCTCTCTGTCTGACTGTATCTCTCTGTCAAAAACAATAAAAATAAACTTTAAAGTATATCCTTCCAAGTTTTTTCTACACATGTACTCATAAACATTTCCAAGGGCTGTCTGGAAAGTGTCCAGCCATGTAATATAAAAAACAGAGGCATTTATGGCTGGATTTTTTCCAGAAAGCCCTTGTATGTTTCCAGAAACAAGTTTATGTTATATATGCTATGCAAAGTCTATTGTAATCTATTTGCACTTATTAACTTTGTAAATATTTTTCCATGTCAATAAATATCAACTTGAATATTGTTTTCAAAAAGTTATATAGAATTCACTGTACAAATGTACCATACTTTATTTAACCAGACTTCTACTGATAAAAATTGGGTGAAATGCCTATATCCTAACTCACCATCAAAGGCAGACAGCAGCTTCAGGTTATTTTCCATCTCACTGGTAACTGAGATGGCCTGCTTCACTTTCAGGTTAGTTTCACTAGAATAAACAACACAGTCACCAGCATACAGTACATATATACAACAATAGCATAGGTCCAGTTTCTCCTACTTCTTCATGGAGTTTTAGAAAATAGATGTTTCCAACAGAACTTGGGCAGGGCAGTGAGAGTCACTCCCCCTATTCTTTCTCAAGGATAGTATTGAGGTGGGATGGTTCTACAACGAAGCACACTCACTCCCCTCTCTCCCTGCAACACGTCACTATTATTTTAATCAACTCAAGAACAGACGCTCTAGAGAAACTGAAGAGACATCACAAAACAACAGAGGAGGCACCTGCTCCCTCCAAGAATAAGGAGCAGGTCCTGGAAAGAGCTTATATGTGTACATAACTTCAAGTAAACATACTCCTCACTTCAGGGATATTTATAGGACTCATGAAAGGATCTCAATTAACCATTTGCTGACACAGGAATGATACAGAGACAGAAGCAAAAATGAAAGCCACATTTCAAAAAGCTTGTAGACACCAAGAGGAACATTTGAAAGAATGCAGATCCATACAAAACTACACGAGACAAGGTCTCTGAAGATAGCCTCTATCATCCTAAGATCTTAGCCTTTGTACACTAATAAATTTCTATCTTAAATCCTTTATAGAACACGGTGTTTCATAAGTAAATAATTACGTCCATACTCATCCCCCATCTCTTGGAAACTTTGGATCCCTATTCTGAAAATTTTCAGCTCTGTTAACCCCTTTGCTGCCACTCAGGTTTACTGAATATAGCCAGACAAAGTGTCTCCAGTTTAGAGATAGAGTATGGAGTTTATTTGCCCAGATTCTGTACCCAGTGAGTGCTTAATTATTGCTGTTAAGAGTTCAGCCTTAGATTTGAGGTCCCAACAGTCTGGCCTCCTATCTTTTCTGATCTGGATACCCGTATTTTCCGGCGTATAAGACGACCCCCTAATTTTACAGTTAAAACATAGGTTTAGGCCTATATTCGCTGTATAAGACGACCCCCCACTTCCGAGGCTGTAGTCTTATACAGCGAATATAGGCCTAAACCTATGTTTTAACTGTAAAATTAGGGGGTCGTCTTATACGCTGGAAAATACGGTATTTCTAGTCTCTTCGTCACTTCCATCTGCGAATAAAATTCTTCCTCTGTATTGTGCTCTCTCTCAGTGAGAAATCCCTCTAGGGTGGCTCAATCATCTCAATAGACTATTAGGAGGGAACACTTACCCATCCAGTTCTGCTGTTTCTACATATGTCAGACTGTAGGGTTCACTGCTAGAGAGTAATAGTACATCAGCCTGTGGTCAGAAAAGTCAGAGAAGATAAGAAAAGCAGGAAGGCAGACTTTTAACATTACAGTGTAATGAAAGCAGTTACCTCAGGAACAGATGTTCACCATAAGGATTTTATAGACAGGAGGTAGGTGGGAGAGTTGGGGGTGGGGGTGGGAGTAGTAAGGAGGGAACAGCAAATATATGGTGATGAAAAGAGAACTGACTCTGGGTGGTGAGCACATAATGCAATATGCAGACAATGTAGTGTGGAATTGTACACCTGGAAGCAATGAAATTTTTACCAACCAATGTCATCTCAATAAATTTAACAATAAAAAATTTTACATACATTAGGTTTATTTTCTTTGTCTAGGACTCATCACTGCTACCACATATACCCCTCTCAAAACCTGTCTACAGGTAATATGAGCATTAACTGTAGCTATAGTGAGAGGTGGACAAGAACAAGCTTCTTATCACAAGAGCTGTTGATCTCTGGACACAAAGTGAGGCAGATGAAGGTCATCAAAAGCAGTGGTAGCACAAGTGCTAAAAGGGTTCCCTTGTACCCACTCAAGCCCAAAGGGAAAAAGCCAGAGCCAAAAGAGGTACTCACTGTGACAGGCTGATTATTCTCTAACTTTACTATATCTCCCACTTGGATATTCATCCATTTGTTTTCCTCCATCCTGTAAGAAAACAATCCTTAAATGTTCGACCTGAGAATTTCCCCAAAGTCCTGTTTGATAATCAAGAAAGAAAGAAAAAGAAAAGTGATAAAGGCTCAGAGGAGAACCAAACTAGTTTATGAAGCATCCTTGCTACAATCAAGAATGGGCTCATTTCTCTTGACTTCAGGCTATGAGGGTTTTCTAAAATTCTATAAAATTAAATGTAGACATACACACACATAATTATTCTTTAAGTAAAAGTAATATATGCATATGGTTAAAAAACAGTTCAAATACTAAAAATGTATGTAAAAGGAAAAAGTAGTCTCCCTCCCAGATTTTAGTTTTGCTTCCCAAAGGTAACTGTTAGTAATTTTTTTATATTTCTTTCTAGAAAATAGCAATCCATATAATCACATACAACATATACATTTAAAAGTCACACATTAAATACATACTTTTCTGTACTTTGCATTTTTTATTCACTAATATATTTTGGAGAGCACTTATAGGAGATGTGGCTCATTCTTTTTGATAGCAAAAATGTATTCTATCATATGGCTATCCCAATTTTATTTCCTTATGTTAAAATTACATTACTTTTGACCCTCTCAAATCCCCACTTCCTTTAAAAAGCAGCGTGCCTATAATTCTACAACACTGGCTCTCTTCCCTCCTCCTTTTTGTACCTCAATTTCCCAACTGCATATGGTTCATAAATCCTTCCTGATAAAGGACTAAACAAGATAATACACAGGACACAAGCATTTTGGAAATATGAGCTCACCCTTTGTGACAATTCTATGAAGCTAAACACTCCAATTGCTAGGAAAGAGAGGGCACATCTAGAGGTCATTGCCCATTTCACCACTGAATGAAGCCTTGTTATCTACAGGCATGGCATATATTCCTAGTTTGCCAGACACACAAAGGCATGAGAAGACAGGTTCTTTGGGGATGACCAAATCTCTTTTATCCAAACAAATAAACAAAAGTTCCTTTGTATACAATTTTCTCTTACTTTTAGATAACTTTTTTCCAACTCCAAGATTATTTCTTTAAACCTTATTACAAATTAAATTTTCTCTGAGTGTTATAAACATAAATCCTTGTTGCAAAATCACTATTTACATATCCTTAAACTGCTTTCCCTTGGTTTTAAGCATCATCTCTATGCAGATAAATCTCAATACAATTTACTTATTTTGTTCCTAATTTTCAAATCTGGGTGATAGTAGTAAAGGGTAGTAGCTCTAAGCTTTGGAGAAAAACATCTGAGTGTTTAATTTTATCTTGACTCAACATTCACTGCTGCTAGTTCTCTGGCATTTCGTTTGCCATGAGTTTCACCAGTAGAACATGATGCTATAATCGTTTGGCTTTTCCTGAAGACTTAAAAGCATGTAAGCTTTGAAATATATGCTTTAAAACAATTTTGTATATTATTTGTTTAAAACAAAAATTTTTAATTTTGTATTATGTTAATATTGTTTGTATTATATCTTATCATGTACATAAGGATTTTATTACATAAGGAGCTGTCAAACTATTATTAATTTATTCTTGGACAGATGACAATAAAAGGGGAGATATTACCTCCTGATTTAAAATATTCAACCCTGCTGTGCCATAAATACATTTTTAATTTCCAAGCATTGCATTCTAACTTTTGGTTTTGAAAATTTGGTCAGAGTTAGAGAAGCCATTACTTTGACTCCAGAGGAGACCATTCACATTATAGTCCCTGTTTTATGTGAATGGAACCTCCTGCAGTTCTGTAACACACTGGTACTTTTCCTATCACAAATACTTACAAATGTTAGACAAAATTAAGCCAACATTTTTTCAAAAGCAAGGTTATGTTTACCACAAAGTAAGGAGCCAGGAAAAAAGACAGGACTGAAATACAGAACAGTAAGCACATTCTGAAGCTGTTCTTGCCTGAGTGGGGAAGGCCATTGCCAGTCTGAATAATTAGTAATTTGAGTTTTAATTTATCTCACCAGAGGGACAAAATAGTTAGTCCTAAGATCTTGACAGGCAGTAAGATGGAACTAAGAACCCTTATAAAGCTAGGACTCTGGAGCAGCAACACCATTAGGGAAAAGGTGGTCTAAAAAAAAGAATTAATTCACTGGCAAGAAAGTTTGTCAATCTTACCCTGGAGGGTTGACTGTTAGGGAATGGAGGACTCTCCCTTGAGAATTTGTAACTTCATGAGGTATGAGAGTAGGTACTACCCTTGACCTCAGAAGTAAACATAAAACCTCTTGGGAGAAACACAACCTAAACTCTGGCCACTTAGAATGTTCATAAAGTTCCACTAAAGATGTATTTGTAGGGGAAGCTGGGATGGCTCAGCGCCTTAAGCACTCACTTTGCAGTCCTAGAGACCAAGGATTGAATCCCGGCCCCAGTCCAAGCAGACCCATACGCTGAACTGGGTTGTGCTTCCCATGAGGGAGGCCCCCAATTCAGTTCTCACCCTGCGCGACACCCTGTCCTGCTGTGTGGAATGAAATCATGTAGAAAACTGATGATGTACAACTATGGAGACTGCTCTGGGCCCACCCCCTTCTCTCTGTTTCTGTCTCTGTCAAAAACAATAAAATAAATCTTAAAAAAAAAAAAAGATGTGTTTGTAAGGCAGGAGAGGTAGAGGGTGGGTGAGACCTGAATCCTCTGTGCCAGGTAGGCCAGGGTGAGATGCCGAGATACAGCTGAGCCTGTGTGGGGACAGCAGCAGCAGATCATCAGGGCAGAGAGAGGGGACTGCTCAGGCCTGCCTTCCTCATCCAGCCTGGTCCACCACCCTGTAAGCCATCCCATCCCCGCCAGGGCCTCAGGGCCAGCCAACAACTGGATCACAAGGATACTGCCTCTCCCTTCCCCCCAAAAGAAAAGAAAAACTAAAAATAAAAGATGTGCTTTTAACCAAAAGTATTGAGAAATAAAAACCACACAAAGTGTAACTTGTAAAACAATCTTCTTAAATAGTAGCTCTGCTCAGACCCATGTGTTCCAGAAAAAGAAAGCCACTTTCTGGAATATAGACTGTTTCAACAATCAGCCCCACCTCAAGTGGGGATAATATTCATTTAGTTTCCTGAGCTTTCTGGGCAGAGTTGGTGACCTTGCCAGTTCCATCTGCCTCTTGTCCACTGCTTAGATGAAACCTACAGCAACTGTCTCATGTCATAAACAGCAAAATGGCCCAGAGTAGGAGAACAGTCTGAGAATCTCTCCGCACACATGGGTTTGCCAGGAATCATATCAATGACGGCAGCATCACCACATTTCAAAAACTTTGGGCCATCTTCCAGCTTTTCCTCAGAACGACAATCTTCTCTTTCAGCTCAGCAAATTTGCAAACAGTGTGAGCTTTGCAAGGTGCACATTCAGCAGTGATATGGCCTGGATGCTTCAGGATAATCGAGCAGTGAGGCAGCTGCTTCCATTGGTGGGTCATTTTTGCTGTCACCAGCCACATTGCCATAACGAACATCTTTACAGACACATTCTTGACTTGAAGCCCACATTGTCCCCAGAAAGTGCTTCTTCACTCAAAGCTTCATGGTACATTTCAACAGACTTTACTTTAGTTGCAACACTAAATGGTGCAAAGGTGACCACCATGCTGGGTTTGAGAACACCAGTCTCTACTTGGCCCTCAGGGACAATCAATTTTGTAGACATTCTGGAGGGGCAGATGCAAAGGCCTGTCAGCTGGACCAGCTGGTGGCAGGGTGCAATCCAGAGTTTCAAGCAGCATGGTTCCACTGGCATCACCTTTACTATAAAGGACTTTCCATCCCTTTAACCAAGGTATGTTAGCTCTTGGCTCCAGCATGTTGTCACCACTCCAACGAGGAATTGGCACAAATGCTACTGTGTCAGGGGTGTAACCAATTTTCTTAATGTAGGTGCTGACTTCCTTAACAATTTGATTTCCTTGTATCTCTTCTGACTATAAAGCTCAGTGGGATCCATTTTTTTAACACCAACAATCAGTTGTTTTTTCCCTGGCAGCCTTGAGAATTTTTTCTTTGTCATTGATTTTTGTCATCTTCAGAACAATGTGCCTTGGAGAAGATCTGCTAGGGTCTAGGAAGTTAGGGCTTCTGCTTTCCTCTTGGATTTGGGGCTGTAATTCCTTCCACAGGTTAGGGAAATTTTCATCCACTATTTGTTTTAGTAGACTCTGAGAAGATTTC
>PVKE010031418.1:0-19044 GCA_004027555.1 Craseonycteris thonglongyai
AAGGTTCTATGTTGCCACTATTGCTCAGAACTGGCAGAGGAAACAAAGCATATTTGATCTCTAAGAGCACACCTGGGTTTTCCAAAGCGCCTTCTTTCAACAAAATGCAAGTTTTCACTTTTGTGACAACAGACTTTACCTAGGCCACAGGAGTTTAACCAACTTCACACTCATTTGTGAATTTTTAGATTTCCCTAAAAGCATTAACATGCTCAATAGAACATGACAGAAGAATTTGCAAACCCCAGAAGAGTAAATAACTACTTTCTAACAAGTTAAGAATGAAAAGAGAGAATGACTTATTATTGAAAAATCACTCGAGATACAGCTTGTCAGCTCTAGATAAGGTACAAAGAAGAACTTCCTCTCAAACAGGTTTGCTTCACTCAAGAATAAATATTTTCTGGAGATTCTTTGAAAAGGCCATTGGAAAATGAGAGATATTTAATTTGTCCAGGATGGTGAAGTTCTGGAATGAGTAGGAACTGAGAAAAACAAACAAACAAAACAAAAATAAAACAAAACAAAACAAAAAGAAAAACAGGGCTGAGCAGGGCTGCCGAGATTGCTTCATCTGTCCCCTTAAATGATAGTTTTAACAACCTTCCAGTGGGGTTTCCAGCTCAATAGCTTCAAGTGCAGAAATACTTTTTATAGAAATGCCAAAAGTGCTAATGCATTAGGTTTTGCTCAAAACTCAAATTTTTCAATATCCCTGTTGATCAGAGACATCATCTTGACAATAGTGATGGATAAAAAGAGGAGGCCAGAGAGCAAATTCAGAGAAGCTACCAGACCCCAGATGTATGTTTGTATATCAATGGTCATCCTCTTTCACTCTGTCATGAAGTCATTCCTGCCAACAACCATGGCATTTCCCATTTCCCCAAAGTTCTCCTGTGGCTCACCAGAGAAAGACCAGTCTTTGGATTCACATGCTGCTTGAAACCTAACCTTGCTATTTTCTGTCTGTGTGACCCTGGATATGTTAGTCAACCTCTCTGAGCTTCATATAGAAACCACCCGCCTCTCTGGTTGTAGTGAAGACTAAGTGAGATGCAAAGCCTGTCACAGTAGCACACAGCGCATGTGAGCTCCATACCTTGAACTCCTGATGTTTTTATTCCCTCTGCTTCAGCGATGATTTGAGGATGTTTAGCCTCATGTGCTCAGATAGCATTGCATGTACTTGTTGAGTGAATTGCAAGCACCTTGAAGATGGAACTAGGTACAGAAATCCCTTACAATGCTAAGCATGGTACTGGGCCCATGGCAAATACCCCAAAAGTAAATTTCAATTTAACAAACTCTTACCAATCTTTGCTCAGCTTATTAATAGTTATGAAATTCTCCTGGGGTGTAAAAAAGGGAGTTGACCAGCCATAAATAAATGGCTTAACACATTATGGTATATTTCATTAGTGCAGGGGTCTCCAAACTATGGCCCGCGGGCCGAGGCCCTCTCATCCGGCCCATGGAGACCTTTTTATCTACGGAAAAAAATTACTGAAATTTACGTGTATCCTGCCAAGATCAGCCGATTCTTTTTTATTTGGACCTCGAGTGTGTAGTAGGCACCCAAACTGCTGTTTGATAGTTAATGTGGCCCTCGGGCTGAAAGGTTTGGAGACCCCTGCTTAGTGGATCATTACATGGAAATTAAAATCCTGTTTTTAAAGGATAGTGAACGAGATGGCTCATGATACATTATAAGAAAAGGGCAGGATACATATTGTCTAGTATGTATGTTACCAACATTGTAATGCCTACGAGTATGAGTCAAGAATAAAATACTGGAGGGATATGTATCAGAATATTAGCAGCAGCTATATAAGAGTAAGGGAATTTATTTTCTTCTGTTCCTGTTTGTTCAAATGATCTACAGTGAGCATGCACTATTTTACAACCAGAAAAAAAAAGCCTAGTAATTGTTTTTCATTAATGACTCAGGGGGTCTATGACATGAAATTCCCAAGGATGCTGCCAATTCTGCTTTAGGGAAATTGAAATCTTGTTGGTCTTATTCCCACTACATCCCACCCCACGTAATACCAGTGGGCTGCATTATCCTCTTGCATTCAGTGTTCATCTCAGGGGTAAAGTGACTGCAAAGGGAAAGAATTTCCCACAGGGCCTGGGCCACTTACTTAGAAATCCTTTGTCAGATGCCCTTGAGATTTCAAGGTCCTAACGCAGGTGGGCTGGTCGTCTCCCTGCTCCATACTCCATCACCAGGTGAGGGGCACCTCTTCATCTCTGACATACTCTTCCACAGCCCCTGGCAATGCACAGTGAAATGTAGAGGGGTGGGTGCCAGGACCCTCCCCTCGGGCCAGAGAATATCTCCCAACAGCCAGCCCACAGACTATGCACTTGACAGTAAGTCTGAGAAAGTGGGTCAGGTCCAGGGGGCGTGATGCTGTCATTCATGAATTCTGTGAATGTGCAAACTGTTTAACTGGTCTGAGTCCCATATGCAAAGTGCAGATAACCTTACCTCATCCACTGCGATACTATAAAGATTCAATGTGATCAAGCTTGCCACAGTCCTAACCTGACCCGCAGAGGATAACCACGATTGTGTGACAAGCTGGAGAGCATCTAAGTAGGTCATCCATGACTCTGGACCAGACGACTGTTACCATCCAGGGATTGAGAAATGTGAGTCTATTGTTGTTAGATCTGATTTGATAAGAGAAGCAAGCAATTTTCATTTTTATAGGACATTCATCAGTTCTTAAATGTTGGCAAATAATTAGAAGTTATTTAGGCAATGTGTAGGCCACCAGTGGGAGGTTGGATTCCCAGTTGCTTAATCAGAACTTTTGCCGTGTGACTTTGCAGGAGGCAGTGTATTTCCCACCTCACGGATGTTGGATTTGTCCTGGTGACTTGCTCTGGCCAATGCATGCAGTGAGCAGATGTGTGTGTACGCGTGCATGCGTGCGAGAGAGTAGATAGAAAGATGATAGATGGATAGACTTGGCCTATTTCACTTCTTCCAGAATATTCCAAGAGAAGAGCATGCCCTGGGAAGCCACTGTCCCAGAAAGAAACCTGAGGGGCAGACCTGAAGCTGAGTTGCCCCAGGTGAACCACGGTCTCTTGAGAAAAAGAAAATGTTTATTGTCACAGGACGCTGGGATTCTGAGAGCATCACAGAGCAAAACCCAAACTATACAGGCGCCTTTGGTTCCCAGTTTGAGACCACTCAGGTAAAGCACCTAGCAAGTGGCTGACACATAGTATGTACTTAAAAATGGTTGTCCTTAGGATTGTTCTGGGCCTGACAAATCTCATGCAGTTTCTATTATAGAAGGTAGGCTTAGGCCAATGGCTTGTAAAGGGTTTGTTTCATGCTGATTTGACCTCTGAGCAATGTGAATACATCCAGCTCTACACTTATCACTTACCTTCTTACTTACCCACAGGGATAAATGTCACCCTACGGAGTGCCATAGAATTACAGACTGAAACATGCCGAGTGGTAAACAGTGGTTTTATGATTTCTTGTTTGGGTCTTTTTAACTATATCTATTTCCCCAGCATGTATGATAGGATTTAGAAATGAAGGATTCAGATGGAAATGGTTAGACGGCTCAGACCAAGAAAAGGCTAGTGGGACAATGAGGAGTAATCAAGAACAATAACAAGAACTTGTAAGGAAAGCGCTAAAGCGGAAGCAAGAGCCAATTGCTCTTGGGACCCACAGGAAACAGCAGACTCTGACCAGAGCTGGGGAGGCATCTCAGGAGACATGAGAATCAACCTGGGCTTTTAAAGATGAATACTTTTGGTTATGTAAGAAAGTGGGGGGCAGCACTGTAAGGGGGAAAACATATGCAGAGCTACATGAGACATGAGCACTTGGTATACTCAGAAAACTGGGAGGAGTTTAGGTGGATGGTAAATCAGGTATGAGTGGGGAGAGGCTAAAAATACAACTGTAAGGTCATTAAGGACCAATGGCATTGGATATGGTCGATGTTGGTTTTCAAAGATGGCTGCCATCAATTCCTCCCCTCTCCATAGGCACACATCATTTGTCCACCAAGGAGTGGGGTCTGTGGCTCTAGGCCTTGAAGGTGGGCTGCCTGGATGAATAGCATCAAGAAGTGATGCTGCTTCAGTTCTAGGCACTGGTGAATTCTGTTTCTCCTCTGGGATGCTGGCTAGTGGAACTCCCTCTCAGAACCCAACTATCATTCTGTGAGAAGCCCAGGAAGAGGCTACGTGAAGCCACTCTAGTCAATAGCCCTGGCTAAGCTCCTACCCAATAGCTGGCAATGTGCATGTGCCATCTCGGATGTCCAACCCAGTCCAGCATCTGAGCCTGTAAGAGCAACTCCCTACGAGCAGAGCATCCAACAAAGACCAGCGAGCTCTCAGAATGGTAACGGACAATAATAAATTTTCCTCGTGAGTCCCTAAATTTGGGGTTGATCTGCCTTGCAGCGATAGATAGCTGGGACAAGCATCAAATTGTCCAAGGTATCATCTGTGATGACTGCATCTTGATGACTTTAAAGAGCCGATAAAAGATAAAGCTCATTCGGTGAGGTGGGGTTGGGGATAAGCTGGAAGCTCTCTTAGCAGCAGGGAGGCTGTAAGTCACAATTCTTCTGACTCCGTTGCTATTGCACTGCACAATTCCCTCAAAATGCTAATATTTTAGGAAAGCAGTATGATGTTTTAGAAAGACCCAGGCTTTGTAGTCAAGGGAGATGCAAATTAAAATTCCAACTGCGACACCTATGAGCTCTGAGACGGCAGCCAGTCACTCAGTGGAGTACACTGTGACCTGCCTTGATGCCCTTTCTGAGACCAGCACACCCAGGCCAAGATGCTATGATAGCTGCCTTCTAATTGGCCTCCGCTCTGCAGAACTGCACACGGCTGATGGGAGCCTTATTGCTGTGAAGATTACGATGCCCTGTGCCCTGTGTGGGTGGCCTCCTCCAGTGACCAATTGGCACAAGTGTACAAAACTCTGGTGGCTTGGGGCAGGGCATGATTGTGGCAAGATCTGTGCTCTGAGTCCTCCCCACTTGCACCAGACCCAGGAAATAAACTACCTGAGTACAAAGCTTTTCTAGACTTTTCTCTTCTCCATCCTGCTTCTTCCACCATTAATTTTGTTTTTCCCTTTCTTTTTTCCCTTTTTTATCCCCCTGAAGGATGCTCCCTCAATAAATCCTGGGCCTCTGAATCCTGGTCTCAGGCTCTGCTTCCAGGGAATCCCAACCTAAGACACGTACGTGTCTACCCTTCGCTTTTCCTTTTTCAAATCCCTCTTTCCAGAATTTGCTGAGATGATAAATTAAAATTGCCTGGCACTTAATATACATTCAATAAATGGCTAATAGGTTTCCCCTCTCATGGTACAAAGTGGAAAAGTATGAGTAAACGAAAAGTCCTCAAGTGGATTTTTTATACCCTCTATGTAGCAAATCTTTTAGGAAAAATAAAATGCAAGCGAGGCACTGATTGTCTCCTATGGAGATATTAATGTCTGCTTTATGGGGTTGGGAGGGTTAGCTAAAATAGAATTGTTTGGTGCACAGTAAGCATTCAGATAGCCACCCCCAGAGGCTCAGACCAGTCCCTCCCGTGTCACTGTTGGGTCCTCATCCAGCACAGGACCCCCCCACAGAGAAGGCACTCCCATGTCTGCCCACATCACCAGCAGTGGGCAGGGAAAGAAACCTCACTTTGTAAAAGAAGTTTAGGTTTTACAATTCCACTCCCTTTGAAGTCTGGGTGATAAATCCAACTTCAATACTTCTCGGAACTGTGGGCAGATCTCTCCGCCTGTGCTCACAAATAGCCAGACTCACTGCTTTGGTCATGAACACAGTTTATTATTGGCACACTTATCAGTAAAGCATACATAAAATACAGCTGTTTTGTAACACACGGAGCCACTGTGTCTTTACATGTGTAGAGGAACATATTAATATGCAAATGAAAAAATTAGTTCTCTTATAAAGTTTCACATAAATACAATGGTATTGCCCCCAAAGAGAAATCCCCACAAAAGAACCAGATGAGGGCTTTACAAAATATTATACAAGAAATATACGATGAAAAGAAACAAGTCAACTCAGATACAATAATAAAAAACACAAAGAGTTTCAGATTTATTAAACTGCCCACAAAAGTAATGGATTACATGGCTTGAAAATATTTGGATCAACAGCAATTTTATAAATGCATAAATTCTCAAGGGCCAAGTGTCTTTCTTTACACAAAAAATCTGCATTGGTGTCTTTGATAACAAAAAGACATTTCTTGTTTCAGCTCTCAAGCTCAATTGAACCAACTTGGGCTGGAGAACCAACTGACATTAGTTCGCCCCTAAATTACCCTGCTGGGCCCTCTTAAGCTGCTACCCAATGACAGAAAAAAGTAAAGAGAGAGAGAAAAAAAGGGTCCACTTAAATTACTTTGCAAAGGCTGACTTTTTTTTTCTTTTCTTTTTTTACTGAAACAAGAAACTCTCAGATGCAAGTCAAAAAGCAGAAAATATTTTACAATATTAAAAAGTTATCTGTAGTTAGGTTCGGCATATAATGAGCTCCTGAGCACTGAGGACTTAGTGAGAATATGGCCTTCATCAGATGCAGGGAAAAGGAAACGAACGAACACGTGGTTAACACGGTGCTGGGAAAAGCTGTAGCATTCGCTCTTGTCTTAATTACAATCAGTGCCAGTATCTGTGTTACCTGTGAAGGCCTCCAGGGAGGGGTCACGGAAGTTTATTTAGAATGATCCTCTCAATTAAAAAAAAATAATAATAATAAAAGGAGAAAGGAACTGGGATCACTGTGGTTTAGAAATAGGAATTTGCGTGGGAAAGTGTTACGCTGCCTCTTTGCTCTGTTGTAAGGAAGGGTCGGGAAGAGTGAGTGGAGCCCACGGGCCTATGGACAGTGGATTCGGGTGCCCGTCAATCTTACTGGGAAGCCTGGGGTGGGGGGTTTTCTGACTTGGCCTCTTGAGTGGCGGGAGGTTTACTGTTCCACGGGCTGCTGGTCCCCAGGGCGGGTGAATGGTTGAAGTCTTCTTCGTCGTCCATGCCGTTGGCCGCATCATATTGCGTGTTTTCTAATCTAGTGATTAGCCTTTCGTCCTCGTCCCCAAACTCACCTCCCATCAGAGTTGGCTCTCCTACCACCATCACATCCTGTGAACAGCAGCTGACATTATTACAGGGAAACCTTGGGAGAGAGAAGCTCAGCTTAAAACACTTAGTGGGCGGAGCTGGGGGATCTGGGACAGACAAGACACACTCGTGGCCTGTACACCGGGGGCCAAGTCTCAATGGCGGGGGGCCGAGATGCATATTTGATTTCTACAGGAAATAAACATCGCTTCCTGACGTGTAACAACCACGCGAGTTTATGTCCTGAGTGCGCAGCCTGACACCGGAGAGCGAGCAATGCTAGCAATCTGCAGAAATAAAAAAATGGATTTTTCAAAATTAAAAAAATCCACGCTTTTAACTTGCCGACATTGGGGACTTTTGAGAGGGCTGTGGAACCTGCTGGGTGCTTTTTCCATCAATACCTCTGAAAATCCAGCACTTTTCTCTAGGGCCTCTGAATGGCTTTGGAAACGGGCAGCGAACGGGGGTAGGATGCCATTCTGCGATATTCGCACAACCCACTCCAACTGGTGTTTTTCTCTGTCCCAAGGACGCTGTGCATTTTAATTGAAGACAGAATCTCTCTTTTCTCTGCTCAGCCAGGCCCTTTTATGCAGCCCATATCTTTGACATTCTGCTACTTAATTATGGTAATTAATTTAGGTAAAGTTTTCGATAAAAACAATGTTCACAACTGATTTGACAATTTGCATAGCTAATTAAGTCATTAGCAAAAACCTGCTGATTGCCAACAAGCCCTGAATTTACCATCTGTTATTTCATGGTGCCTGTCACCTATCTCCACACAGGCAACCCAGCCACCAAGCTGGGCAGTAAAGAGAACCAGGCTGTCCAGCTGGAGCCACAAAAGGAAGACGAAGAGCGCTAATTATAATTACACTGATGAAGCTGGTCGTCATCAGAAATGGAAGCGCGCCAGAAGAATGCATCTAATCACTCCTTTAAGTACAAGTTATCCTTCCATGCAAACCAGGAAGCTACCCACGGAAGCTGGGAGCGTCTTGGAGGCCATTGCTGGAGAGACATGGGGACAGGAGAGACATGCGCAGGGCACAGCTCCAGCCTCTTTGTTCAAAGGGGACCATAGGGGGCGGGTGGGTGATCTGGGCATGGGCAGGACACTGTCAGGTGGATACTGCTGGGCTGGCTCTGAGCACGAGTCTACGTAAGAGTGTACTGACTCCAGGAGAGCGCGAAATGCTCTCAGCCTCCGCGAGGCCAGAAATGCAGGGCTGGCCAGATGCTTCCGGAGATGCAAGGCTGTGTTTCCCGAGACGGAGGCTCATGGGATGAGAAGCCTTGATAACCGGGCAAAAATGCTCCCCACTGGAGCAAGAGCAGGCTTTCCCAGGGCAGCCTAGCAGAGGGCTGTCTGGGGTCAGGGGATGGTCCAGGGACTTGCAGACCCCTTTAGGATTTTGAAGGTGCCAATTGAACAAATCCCTTAATTACCACCTGGTCTCTTTGGGAATGGAAAGCCCTGTTTGATTGATTGATGACTGATTGATTCCCCTAGAATTATGGGGAGATACTCAACAGATTTCCAAACGGTGTCTTCTGGCTAATCACTCTTGCACTCGAGAAGAGTGATTTTAAAGAGCAATGTCCCAGGGGAAGTAAATGCCTAAAATATGAACTGGGTACACTCAGCAGTATAGGTCCTGGCAGGGTAATCAGCCGCGTGCTTCCAAGAACAGACTTATTAGGCCACGAAAAAGCTGGACAGGACATTGACATATAAAGGAGACGCATGAGGACTCCTAAGGGGAGGTGCAAAGACACAGATGCGACTGGCAAGAACGCTGACAGGGGTTTAATGGCAAGTGGCCTCCGCAGAGGTGGGAATGTTCGCCGGTTAGAGGGACAACAGCCACATGACCCCCTGGGGGTGTTCAGAGCACAACAGTGCCACTTAGTTACAGGCAATTAGGAGACGGCACTATGATCAGGGACAAAGGTCAGCAGAAAGAGGGGGGGAAGGCGGGACAGGGACAACATGAGGGTTAATCTGATTTCATGACTTGTGTGCAGCACACTGGAAGGGCTTGGAAATCTCATGCATAAGATGTCACCGAGCAGAAGGCAGTTAGAACCAATCACGTGGGGATGCATTAGTACTGTGAGTCCGAGTTTGCAGAGAGGGGCTGACAGAGCATGAGGAGGCAAGTGTCATTTGGAAAAAGGGGCAAGATACAAAGCCAACTAAGCGTGATACTAAAAAAAAGTTCCCAACACTTCCAGATGCCTTCATTGCCTCAGAAAATAAGTCGTTCAAGAAAAGTGCAATGAAAACAGTGATTTGAATCACCTTGAACGAGGCGGATATAAACTTGTCATATGTTTGGGGGATCTTTGTTCTAGAAGCAGCTGCAAAAGGTGCCCGGGCATAGACCCTTTTAAGCATCCTACACTCCAAAGAGCTGACACATTTGCCTTATTGATCATAAAAAACAACACCCATAGCCAGATACATAATTGTGAGTGTGTGTGTGTGTGCATGTGTGGGTGATTAATGGATGGCAAGCTATAAAAGAGACGTGCTGAGGACTTCGCGTGCACATAAACACTTGAGGCCGCTTACACATTGTGCACACGTCTCACCCGCGTTCTGAACTTCTGGACTAGGAGTGTGGTTCTGTGAGCAGGCAATGAGGTGGGTTATCCTCACACACAGTGTATGGAGACATCATGCTCGTTCTGGGCTGCCTCTAACTAGTGGATGGTGGCGTCACCCCCCCCGCCCCCCATCTCTACAAATCCCCCACCCTGACATTCAGCATTGGTAGCGAGAGTGCATTTGCTTCCCAGCTCTGCTATCTGGGTGTTCCACGGGAGATAAGACTGGTCCATCTGAAGAACCCGCATGCCCTCTGCTCCCCACGAGGCAGACCTCTACTCCTCCCTGGAGGCCTGGAGGTGCCACCAGCTCCTGCCCACCTCACATCCTCTCACTAATCAATCCCCCGTGCCAGGACCACCAACCTCTGAGGAGGACTGGAAGTGACTCCTTTCAGGGCCCCTCAATGCTTCTCCTTAAATTGGCCAGAAGGGGTCACTGCTGTTGAATGACACAGGTCTCCATCCCTCCCAGGGTTGAGGCTGCAGTTCGGGATCGCTCCTAGCCCCTGCTCATGGAGTGAGAAGCAGAATCCAAGCATTAAACACTAGTCCTCGCCAGACACACCCACTGCTGCCACGGCAGCCACGAGGACCCCGGCTGTGGCCACAGTGGCACGCCGAATCGGTCCATGCTGTGGGCAGTGGCTGCCAGGCCTGAAGACCTCATGTCTACTTCAACAGTAAAATCGTCCTGAGAGTTCAGTAAACAGGGTTCAAAAACATGGTTCACCACAAGCCGATGCTTAGCGTTTCACGTCTGCGTACCAAGAGCAGACACAGCAGTTCACACGTTGTCCTAACCTGGTCGCCTTCCCTGCCTCTCTTGACCATCTGTCAGTTTTACTTAATGAAAACATCTTTAATTGCATAGTGTCGGGGATAGCGCTGAAATTCTACTCTCACTTTCTCGTGGTGCCTTGTTCTCACCAAGTCCAAAGGGTCTCCACTCATCAGAAACCCTCCTGACACAGGCATCTTCCACTAAGATTCGGGTGCTGGACTGGAGGACAGGAGCATAACGGAGCAGAATGAACCACCCAGTCTTTAAAGTCAAATTGAAGTGATTCTGACTAGGCCAGGTATGTCAAAATGGACGCTCTGTAGGTTCCTATTCTATACCCGCGGCAGAAATCACTAATGGGTGGCCCACCAAGCCTCACAAGCCCTCTCAATACTGTACCCTGCAAACTGAGCTGGGGGGAGGGAGGAAAACTCTTTGCCATCCCCCGATTAAACACTGAGCTCTTCAATAGCGGGGCCTGGGTCTTCCCTTTTGTTTAAATCTTAGTATTGCCCATACCTGGTATAGTGGGGGGCAAATAGCACAGAAAGCGTTTATTGAACAGAACTGAATTCTTATAGCCACAGTGCCTCCTTTACACAGTATTCTCTGGAATGTACGTTTTAATTGTTTCATTTGCTAGAGGAAACTAACAAATGGTAGTTGCTAAAACTCCAGGATTACATGAATAAATGGGCTACTTGTGTGCACTTTGGGGGTTGATTTATTTATACCAGGATATTTTCTCTATGCATTTTCCAATTTAACTAGGAGTCGGCATAATTTATTGGTACCTTAATATAAATGCTCTGTTTTTCTCCTTTGATGTTTTTTTTTTCCTGATGCTTTAGGGCTGAGGGCTCAGTTCAAGCACCAGAGGTGACTCTGGCATTACTTAAATGATCTTAAAGAAAATGGCACCTTCCCCACAGGCTGGCCACTCTGTCCGTGACCCTTTCTTTCTAAGGGAAGAAAACCTTACTTTCTGTTTGTAGAGGATGGGAGAGTCCTAGTGGCTAAGGTAATTCCCAGGCACTGAAGGGGTTGATTTTAGAAAAACAAAAAACAAAAACAAAATACCTGACCAATGAAAAGAGAGTAAGAATGGGCGGGGGGACAGAATTGAAAGACACATTTAAAAAAGAAACCCCGTGGAAGAAAGGGCCACTCTCACAGAGAGAGAGAGAGACAGAGAGAGAGAGAGAGAGCTGGAGCAGAATCAGAACACTACGAGTACAGATAACAGACCCACAGGGACAAAAAGTGAGGAAGAGGGAGAAGGCGAACTTGTATTGGTTGCAGGGAGTCACGTGAAATAGGGTGCACTCCCGAAGACAAGGTGTCTGGAGGACATCCATGAAGCACTGTGACAGTGTCATCAGGATTCAAGCACTCAAATGCCCCTGGAAAGGACAGCCCACGTGGAATTGTGGGGCAGGGGTGGGGGGCTAGAATGGGCAACAAATACTTCAAGGAACAGGAAAATTGAAAAGGGCGAATGGTCTCCTTTAGGCAGAAGGGACAGAGCTGGGGAGGAAATAATAGGATATGAGGAAAGTTTCTGCACACTTTACACTCTTTGGGGGATGCCCCTCAGCTATCAGCTTTGTAGCCCACGGAAGCCCCCTTCCAAGCGACACATTTCCTTTGTCAAGACTCAGAAATGAAAGAAAGGGGCCCAGAGGTCAGGAGAGTCGAGAGCAAACCAGAGGCTGACCTTCCCTTGAGCTAGTGAAATGGGTAACGTGAAATCCACTGAGCTGTACGTCTAGTGGCTGCAAGTTTACTACCAAAGTCTTGAAATAAGAGGGGTGCCCCTGTCTGGAAGGCCCAGTCAAACTACCATAAGCAGCTGCCTGAGCACCAGAAACTAGTTTCCAGTGGAGCAGAGGGTCCCTGGTGATGGTGCTGAGAGCCCCTTACATGCCACCAGGCGCGCTGCTAAGTGATATTTTAATTAAACCCTAAGTGACATATCTCCTGTCTGTGACTCTGACGGCTTTTTAATTTCGGTCCCATGGCAGCCCAGACTCTTAATATTCCTGTCTCATCCCCTGGTTGGCAGGGGAAGGTTTCCATGGCAGAGTTCCCCCTCCCCCCATCCCAACCAGGCCCTGGCTGGACCCTCCTCCATCCCTCCCTGCCCAGATGGCATTTGCAGCTAAAAGACACTTTAATGTGGGCCCCTGGAATGGGAAGATGGGCAAAGGCAGGATTTCAGGCCTAAAAGGAAAGCGAGACTTACAGGTACCTGACTGGACAGACTCAGGTTGGCGGCCGTGGTCTTCTTCTTGCTGCCAGTACTGTTCGCGTTGGTCCCAGCGCTGCTGTTGGAAGTGCTGCTGGTGGAGTTTTTCCTTTTTCTCCGTTTGGTTGTGGGTTGCCTTGTGGGTTCTGCTGCAATACGGGAAACAGAAGGAGATCAGTTACAGGGCAACCATCAGATGACGCTGTTTTTGTACATGAAAAATAGGAGACTATATTTTGCCCCTTCTCTCTCTTAACTTCGCAAAAAATAAAGGGCTAAAATTGTTGGCTTACTTTTGGCACAAAATGTGCACAACTCTTCCCTTTTGTATCTAGATAGAATGACTTGTATTTAATTGTTCTGTCCAATTTCGTAGATATGCTGTCCGAAACGTATCCAGCCATGTAATATGAAAAATAAAGGCACTGATGGCTTGGTTTTTTCTGGACAGCCCTCACATAGGTCTGTAATCTACTAATATATTTTATGGGTGAGCCACAGAGACCACTTTCATAGCTGAATTAGAGATTGTCAGGGTGCCAGGAGAGCGCAGCAGGTTCAGCGCTTGCCTTGCAACCATGAGGTCTGGGGCTCAAGTCCTGGCCCCGGCCTGTGCAAACCCACGTGCTGAACTGTGGCGCAGCTAGTAACCACAGGATGGCTGACAAAGTTCTAGCCTCCCATGTGGGAGGCCCCCAGTTCAGTTCCTGCCCCCACGTGGCCCCACATCCACCTGTGTGAAACAAAAGTGTCACAACTAATGTGCAACTATGGAGACTGCTCTGGACCCTCCCCATCTCTCTCTTTCTCTTTCACTTTTTCTCAAACAATAAACCACATCTTTATTTGAAAAAGATCATTACTGTTACACAATTTAGGAAAAAGATTTCTCTGGTTTACCTTCTCTTTATAACATAGGGGGAACTCTGGGATCCATACAGGGCCTCCAAGGCGTGAGAGAAAGTATAAACGTACTTTAGTGAGCCAGTGTGTAACAGCAGCACCTGCTGGTGAAGTGTTTGTCATATTGCAGCTCAGCTCTATTACACCTTCACACACTCAGGTAAAAAGAAGAGGAGGAGCCATTTCTATTAGCTGTGAATGGGAAATGTAGGGAGTCCAGAGCTGAGTATGGTTCCCAAGTTCTATGATTTGGACCCTGATATTTAAAGAATACTACTAATTTCAAAATTCTGGAAGAAAAAGATGACTTTTTGTATGTGCCAACCAGCATATTAATGAAGGAAAGCTAGACCTTTTTTCAAGAAAGGCTTGTTTAGAAATGGAGACAAATATTTTGCACCTTACGGATGGGTAGCATCTTAATGGAAATACAGGAATCCATGGTAATGTGTGGTAAAAGGAATACAATTTATTATGTACTGAGTAGTGCTTAGTGTTCTCAGATTCCTACTGTTTTCTGTTTTAATGCTTTCTGTGTCATAACTATTTTATATTCATGTAGTCTTTGCTTTGTAAATGAGAAAATTTCAGAAGCCTTTCTTTCCCAGGCAGTTACTAAATAAGTTGGAAATGGCAGGTAACAGTATTCTTTTTGCTTAGCCCTATTCTGGATCCAAGTATGATGGTGAGAAGGTAAGCCAGGGCCATGCTGGAACTAATAAGTGAGAGGACCTGGTAGCATTTCTTTAAGCACGTTGACTGCATCTAGGGAACAATGGGGAAGACCCACTTAAGGCTCATTTCAAGGCCACGTAGTCCACCACGTTATCCCTGACATTTAATGACAAAGAAAGAGGATTATGCTCCTATTCATGTCTATTTTGTCTACCCTGTTTCCCCGAAAATAAGACAGTGTCTTACCCTGTTTCCCCCCAAATAAGACAGTGTCTTATATTAATTTTTGCTCCCAAAGATGCGCTAGGTCTTATTTTTGGGGGGATGCCTTATACGTATTTCAACGAGAGGCAAAACTGTAAGTAGGTCTTATTTTTGGAGGATGTCTTACTTTCAGGGAAACACAGTAGTATGTTCAAAGATTTTCATCAAAGGGCCCAATATCTCTATCAGAGAGAGTTATAGGTGCTTATTCCAAAGGTTATGGAAACAAGGGAATGGAACTGTTCCAGCTCATGGGGGGTGGGGGGGTGGGGAGAGGGTTCAAGAAGAGTTGAATAGCACGTTCTAAAGTCATGACAAGCATCTGCTTCCTTTGACCTCAAGAATTGAAATCAGGTACTTTTTCTTGATAGCTATACTTTCTTCTTGAAGTCTGGGGGAAATATACTTCAATTGCACACTCCAAGCTGCTTCCCGTCGATAGTAGGTTGCTATGGTAATCGAGTCATGCACTTTGGAGATATAAAAACCTATTATGACACAGGCCTCCTTCATTGATTAGTTATGCAACTGACTATGGTCAATTTAAATGTCAGGCCCATTATATACAATGGGAATACCAACAAATACCTCATAAGGTTATTGTGAGAATTCAGTGAGGGAGTGGAAGGTCTGCAAGGTTCTGGGGCTGTGACATTGACCTGGTGCTGTGCCCTCAGTGGCTGGAGCAGTGCCTGGCTTCTAGTAGGGGCTCAATAAATAATTGTGGAATGAATGGCTAGATTAATGAATAATATAAGAGTTACATATGCAGACGTGGGAAAGTATAGGTGCTCAAAGATTTAAGTGAGTAGAATATTTTTTTTTCCATATTGAAAGAGAAAATGAGGCCAACTTAAGCACATGCAATATATTTGAAAAATATTGTTCTAAATAGCTGAAATTTCCCTAAGATGGGGGAAAATTTCTACCTAAAATCAGGCGCATTTTCTAGGTAAAATCATATTCACTGTCTCAGCTTCCGACATATGTACTTGGTTAAATCTGCTATATACATTTTATACAGAAGCCCTGGCCGATTTCCAGCACAAGGTGACCGTTATATTTTGTGATTCAGAAAGCTATGTGCCTCGTGTTAATAATTACTCTTTATAAAAATAATATTAGCAAGTGGATACATTTTGCTTTTATGATCAATGAGGCTCGACTCATGCCTGGGAGTGAAAATGTATTAGATTGAAAGACAATTAATGATGACTCGAAGTAGTAATTTCAGAGCCCCAGCAGGAGGTTATGTATCTACACTGCATTCTAGGGAAGTGAGGGAATGGAATCTTTTATGTATTCTGTTCGTGATCAGAGTGCACTTTGAGATTATATACCTTAAAAAATAGAAAACAATTCCTTCTTTCCTTCCTTCCTCCCCTCCTCTCTCCCTCCCTCTCACCCTCCCCTCCTCCCTCTTTTCCTCCCTTCCTTTTCATAATTTCTATTCATTTCATTACAAAAGAAACAAAAGAGCAGTAGGCCATAAGAAGCCAGCGGTCTTGTCCAGTTGAACCACCTCTGAACTGAGAGATAGTGAACCTTGGCTCTGATTGGGGCTACACCAATAATCTTGTTAGTAACGTTAAACAAATCAGTGTCCTTCTCGGAGCCGCTGGTCTGAATCTGGCCAGTGAGGAGACTGTTGATGACTGACCTTTGCAAATTCTATGTCTCTAAGTCCAAAACCCTTTTCAGATGATCCCTAATAAACTGCTTTTCCTGATAAACGTAAGATCACATTCTTCCTTTTCACATCACATTCTCCCCAGAAGAAGCCTCAGAAAAATGCATTTAGAACGAGAGTGAAGAACAAGCTCATACCTGGCGGGGCCACCATTCGCTGCCACTTCTGAAACAAGCAGGTCTTCAGGCAGTCGCGTGGACTGAGGTTGTAAGTTTTATGTCTCGACATCAGTTCCTGCATTGGCTCCAGAATTACACACAACTGCAAGGAGTTCAAAGACATGGCTGTTTTACTACTTGATACTATTATTTGCAATAAATAATGTTAGCAGCTGGAATCAGTTAGGAAGCTTAAGGGTATTTTTCTTTTTTTCCCTTAGTTTTGATTTTTCTCAATACAAGTTTGAAGGAAAAGAAATGTTCCCAACAGTTGATAATGCGTACTAAATGTACTAGCATTTATAATGTCATGTTATAGCTGGATATGATTTACACACACACACACACGCACACGCACACTGTACAGATAGTTGGGTGGATACATATAGCTCTATTCTGAAATCAAATGATTCTCTCTGTTTAAAGAACAATGCTCTCTGATGTGGAGCCCGACATCCTCTGGTTCCTGCTATTGCTCCTGTCTGTATCACCACACGTTGTGACTTACATGCTAGTTTATGTAGATTACATGACAGTGAAAGGCATCTTTTAAATTTGGGAAAGTAAAGTGGCAATTACAGGTACTTTCTGATCCTAATTCTTACCAAGGCCTATGATGAACACTATTTTATTTTTATTCACGTTTGATGAGAATGTCAACAACATATGCTGACATTCATTCAATATGTGAGCTTTTTCTGTAATTCTGCATACCATCACCTTCTTCCTTCCTTTGCTTAGATTGTTCAGCTTTACTTTGGTCCAAGACAACTGATGACAAAGCTTAATGAATGAAACAAGAAGCTAAATCCATTTAGGATTGCCTTGGAGTTTTCTGAATTCCTTCTCAGTTGGACACTTATCCGAATACTACTCCATTGAGAGTGTCTAAGAGGGCAAAGAAAGACCACAGCTTGGAATGAAGCATCCATCACTGCCTAAATGACAGTGATGTAAATATTGGCCATGCACCTTCTCATATGGAAAAACACTTTATTATGAAAGACAGATGTGCAATTTCCACCTTCATTGTCCATCTTTACCCCCTTCCCTTTCTCTATTTTTCATCTTGACTATTTCCCTAGAGGCCACCTTGTTCTTTGTCCACTGAGTCCCCTCTAGCTGGAATTCTTGTCTTCCCGATTCCTGGCTAATGCCCGTGCATCCTTGAAGACACAGTGCTTTCTTCTGTTCCTCCTTGCCCCTGGGTGGTGTTCCTTTCCCCCCAGGCAGGCTGAGTTTGGCGCCTCTCTATAGTTCCCCCAGAGCACCAGCCCTTTCTCCCCTGTGAGCTTATTCATGCTTTGTAGCCATTTGCTTCCAAGTCTGTCTTTCCCCCTTGACCTTGAACTCTGTGAATGCTGAGACTGTGCCTTCCATCTCTGTATTTCTAGGTTTGGCTCACATGGATGGACACATTTAAGGAGTGATGCTTACAAAGACTGAGGGGTCTTTCTATGCCATTGTTCCTCAAAGTATGCTCTAAGGCAGGAGTTCCCAACCTTTTTATACCCTAGGGCGCATTCTAACATCGGTAGGGCGGCGGGCACCAACTATTTCTAAGGATATTTATTATTGAACAAGAATAAAAAATAATAAACAAAAATAATTTTAAAATAATAAATTTATTGTACAAATTATATACACACAAAGAAACATATATACAAAACGTAATACAAAGTAAATAAAAAACACACGTATAATAAAATCATTTAAAAAAACATAAAAGAAAACAAAAAAAAACAATCTGTCAGTGTGATTTTTAGCATTGCATTTCATTGGCCAGTGCCTCACACTTAGGAGAGTATGACGACAACCCTGTTAGCAAACAATTATTAAGATGCTCATCGGTAAGTCGAGATCTATATCGTAATTTTATTAAATTCATGTTTGAAAACAAAGATTCGCATAAATACGTTGACCCAAAAAACGATTTGATTTTATATGCCGCTTTTTAAAAAAATGGGAACCTTTCTTTGTCGACTATGTTCCATAAGTCCTCTGATAGTAAGGATTTTAGCAAAATATCGTTCTTAAGGTTCAAAATTTCTAACTCTAGTTCTTCTGCTTTCCCCTGAACAAGGTCTGCAATACATGCGGCTAGTTCTATTCCATTTATTTGGCAAGTAAAAGGATTGATACAGAAGGAGACGATTGGCTCGATATTTGTGAACTGCAGAAATCTCTCTTCAAACTGTTTTTGAAGCACTTGCAGGGTCTCAATAAATAATGACATGTTTAATTCATTGTACCCTAGCATTTTCCTCATATACGGGAAGTGCATGAGAGACTGGATATGCAGATGTGATATCAACAAAGTCCATTTCGCTTTCAATGTGTTTGCAGAGCTTATCATTTCAGCTATATTTTTGTCTTTTCCCTGCAACTCCAAATTGAAAGAATCTAATTTTTCCATGGTGTCAGCAAGAAAACCCAAATCCACCAGCCAGCAAGAGTCTGTTAGTTCATCCTAATTTTCATTTTTATCATGTATAAATGTTTTTATTTCTTCAATTAAGTTCACAAATCTTGTAAGAA
>PVKE010031419.1:0-19035 GCA_004027555.1 Craseonycteris thonglongyai
AAAAAAAAAAAAAAAAAAAAAAAAAAAAAAAAAAAAAAAAAAAAAAATTCTAGATAGGTCACAAAATTTTTGTTATTTTAAGCTGCATAGGTTGAAGTGATTTGTTACAGCAGCAATAGAAAACTAGGACAGAAGACTTAGCAAACAAGTTAAAAATCACCCCAAAAATCCTGAAGAAGCTACTGGTCTTGTAACATTTATATGTTTTATATGTGTTGGGACTTGAAGAAATCCAATAAATAGCAGTTCTTTTCCTCACTGGAGTTCAGAACCAATTACAAGTGAGACATAGACCTAGAAATCAGGTAGATGGGAGCTATAAAGAGATGAACATATTGCTGTACATATTACTTGTAAAGGAGATATTAGAGAACATGCCTTGAATATGCCAGTCAAATGGACTGTCTAACACTCCCTGCTCTCTCTGTGAAGCTTTGGAATAGCCCACCCAATGAACTTGTCTGCTCTTAAGAGCAGAGAATAGTCTTGGGACAGAAAGGGAAAGTGAGAGAGATTACAAGCATGAGAAAGATTAAATATACTGGCTCCGAGATGTAGGGACCACATGCAAGGCCCAGAGAGAAGGCTCCAGAAACCGAGGGTGGCCCTAGCTCTGCAACCCTGAGCATGACTGACCTGGCCAATGGAAAACTCATTAAAACTTCCAGTGAGAGATCACTACTTAGACATTTGTGTGGCTGAAACCCAGGACAATAAAATCAAACACAACTTGGAAAGGATTTTATTTTTAAGACTCATATAACTGAAGGTTATTAGTGAATATAAAGACAATAATTTAAAAAATACTATATTGTGTGAAAATAGAAGTGACTTCAGGATAGAAAACACTGGGGCATCTTTCCAGCCTTTCTACTTGTTCTGGTTGTGAGAACATGACAAAGTCTGCTCTCTGAGTTCACATCTTAAAATAGGACTTACATGCCTAAGCACAGAATTTCTGCATGATCTAATACATGTGAAAATGCTTGGGGAAATGGAGAATGCTGTTTAAAGTTATCATTTTCATTAATATTATTAAAGATAATATTCTACCATTATTATTAAGCTTTTAGACCTATATCAGCTCTTCATTGATTCTTGGGTATCATTTATCATATCTAGAGAGAAGTATTCTAAAGGAGAGATACTTTCTCTTTTTCCTGGTCACTGGCCATGGCATATCTAAAAAGAACTAACTGTATTTCATCTGCACAGCTGATGTGAATAAAGCCTAAGAAAATGAATGCATCTTAAGGAGGAAAATACCATCACATCCAAGGCCAAATTGAAATGCAGCAAAAAATAAGAATAGCTCTCTTAGCTTCCACCTGTGAATCTGTTGCAAACACATTAATAAGATTCTAAGGATCATTTGCAAGTCTTATTTTTCAAGCTCCTGAGAACACTGTGAGATATACATAGGGATTAGGAATTACTAATCTGCCCATTTTGAGGTGCAAAGTTGAGACAGAGAGAGGTAGAACATGATATAGCTAAATCTGTTTTACCAATACTACAGAAGAGTGATTCCACTCATGGTCACCGAAGGTCATTAAGGAATTGAAGGGCTACACTAAAGTTTGGAACTAGAATTCCAAAATGTGTCTCTCAACTAGAGAAAACGCAGAGACAAAATTTGCTTCTTTGTCAAGTCAACCGTGAGTCTAGGAAGTTGAAGGGGAAGATACAAAAGAGTGCAAAAAAGTAAGATAGATAGGTTCTGGGGCCCCAGAGATAAGAAACTAAGAAAGCATAATCTAGTTCATGAACAGAAAACAATAGAGCAGAAGCTACCGGGCCTTCCATTCCTTCTGGTAATGATGGACCCTTTCTAGAACATACTTTGTAATTCTTGACTTCACAAATAAGGAGTTTGGAATGATTATTATAGTGTTGAGAATTAAAATTCTGACAGAAAGATTAAAAGGAGTGCTGAGACTCAGTTTAAGATAGAGAGTGATGGGCAATAATGGGAAATTAATATTCTTTATGTAAGTAAAGAGCTCTTAACCTACAAATAGTATCTGGGGTTTTCATATGAAAATCCTGAAAAATAATGGTTTACAATAATTTTTTAAATGCAATTCAATTAGGTATGTAGTAGGAAAGAAAGTAAAACTGATGTGGTAAAAACAAAAAAACAAAAACATATTTATCAGGTGTCTAGAATGTGACAGAGCCATTGGCCCCTTTCTTCAAGACACTCACCATCTGTCCACAGAGGTGGTGACTACAGTGTGGTTAGTGCTGGGGGCTGGCTGAACATTCTGCTATGGAAAGAAAAGGGGAACATATCTAACCCAGGAAAGATGGTATCTTAGCCAGATTCTAAAGGATGCACGAGATGGTGTTGTATGTTTGTAGAAATAAAAAATAGCTCAATAGTGTAAGTTTGTTGAACACAAGACAGGATAAGGTTAAAGTGATATAATTTATTGAGTATTGATTTATATGGCCTGTGATATTTGCTTTTGTACATTGTCTTGGATAATCCTGTAACAGACCTTGTAGGGTGGTATTGTTAGTCATACAAGGCCTAGACTCTCAGTGGTTTAGCACAATAAGTCTATTATTCATTTTCTCAGGTCCAATGTGGGCCAGGCAGCCTAGTTATATCGAGTAGCTATGACATCTGGAACCTGTGGCTTCTAAGGCCACCAGAACAAAGGAAAAGAAATATAAGAGATACTCTGGTTTCTAGCAGATTACATTCATTTTTGCTCACAGACATACAGCTTCCATTCTTAAAGTGAGCAAGGGATAGTCTCCCAGTAAGGCTGATGCTGCAGTCTTGGTGAATATAATCATGGACATGACATCCTGTCATCTTTACCACATTCTATTGGTTAGAAGCATTATGTCTGGGGTTGTAATTGCTCAAAACGGGTAAGGGATTTTTCATGATGGTAAATATCCCAAATGCTTTTAACAACAATTCTACAAGGTGGCCTCTCTAGTTATCCCTATTTACAGGTGAGGAAAACAAATGAAGTAGGAGTGAAGTATATTGCCCCCGTCATAAAACTGATAAGCGATGGGTTCTGGATTCAGGCCAGACAACCTGAGTTCAGAGCCTGCTTTACCATACAATTTGGCCTCAAGAGCTGATTTCAGTTCAGAACTTAGGACTTCTGACTCTTTAGTCCCAGATTTACGTAAGAGAATCAAAATGTTGTATAGATTAGAGAGCAGCGAAGCTAATCCACTCCTAGTGTTCATTCATTCATTCATTCATCCCCAAACATTTATTGAGCTCCTGCTCTGTATTGGGTAATAATCATTTTACACTCAGTATCTGTTTTCAATCCTTTCAATCACCTAATTAGGGCATAGGTGAGAGATATTATTGTCCCTAATTTATTTTATTTCTTTTTCTTTTTTTTAATTAATTTTACATGTACAAGAGAGCATAATGCTCAGAAATTTACAGCCCTTATATAGTGATAACACCAACAAGTCTATTTCCCATTTGATACTTTACATAGCTATTACAATACCATTGACTGTATTCCCTGTGCTACTCTACATCCTGTGACTATATATAGATATTTAAGTAATAGTTGACATTCAACATTGTTTTATATTATTTTCAGGTGTTCAACACAGTGGGGAGGCATCTACATAGTTTATGAAGTGCTTCCCTATGAAGAAGCTGCAAAATTCATTCAAACAAAACAAACAAAAAGATAGTTAAGCTGCCTCTAATCCCCCAAATTTACATTTTTCCACCCATCAAATTATAGAGGGACAAATGCCAAACTGATAGATTTTTCAGTTAAATCAAATTGCTTCTCTTCTCTCTGCTTGCCAAACATTAGGCAGATTTTCTTTACCCTAATGAAAACTTATTGTTATAAGAATCAGCCAACTCCCTAAAGGTACCCTGAAAACTATGTGATCCTGGCAATTCCTGTCCCCTGTACACTCTCTCCAGATTAATCTTGTGACAGCACCTCATTATCATCACTTCCTTGAGTGACTATGGCACCTTCGAAGCCATGGATAAGGCACTACATGAATCACTGAGGCACAAAGTTTTGAGGGACAAGGATGAGGTAGTTCAATTCTATTACATCATTGCTAGTGCCTGATTCCTAGTGGGAATGTAACATATATTCATAATTTACCTATTTTTCATCCAATTATTCTACATGGGACAGGAGCAAAATGACAAATATAGATGAGTATTCCCAGCTTTTCTATCTCTGACAAATAAATTAGGTTCTGTTTTACCACTGATCACATTTTTCGTCTTCCACTCACCTTGAGAAGGAGTCACATGTTTACTGTGAGCCAGAATTGGGATATGGGCTGAGGGATAAATGCCCCATTCACATGAACAGTATAGAAAGGAAATGTGAAACTTTCTGTCCCAGAGACCCTTGAGTGTGGGGAACTGATGCTTGAAGAGTGTGAAGGGTGTGATGGTGATGAAAGGCTTGGGGTAGAGTCAGGAAGGGCAAGAGAGAGGGTAACTAGAAAGGGCCATGGAGGATGAAGGAAAGAAGGCAAGTGACAGGCCCTGAGAATCGTCAGATGTTCAATCATATGAGAGAAAGGAATTTTAGCAAGAGTTATCTTGAATTTTACCTTGTTCAGGAAATACAAGTAAAGATTTCTTAATGGACTTTCCTTCTTTGCATGTGGTGCTCCTACTGTATAACCTATGAGGATCATGATTATAATGCAGTGACTTATACCAGTATTTATTAAACTTGCCCGGTGATCCCAAACATTATTATCCAGGACATGGCATACAAATAAGTAAGTGATGGTATTAGAGACAGAATTTATGGATTGAAATAATATTTGTAACTTTGTTCATAGGTTACAAAATTGTTTATTATTTTAAATGACTGGGGAAGGTGGATGTAGCACTGACCAAATATAGATTATCTCTGTTTTAATAGGTTGTCTTTTTCTTTTTCTTTTATTTTTTTATAAACTTGCCATTTTAATATTTATTTATTTATTTATTTATTTATTTATTTATTTATTTATTTATTTATTTTTGACAGGGAGAGAGAGAGAGAGATGCAGAGAGAGAACTGAACTGGGGGCACTCCCCAGTTCAGCATATGGTTCCGCACGGGCTGGGGCCGGGATTTGATCCCCTGTCCCTGGCGCTGCAAAGTGAGCGCTTAACCCATTGAGGCATCCCAGCCTCCCCATATCTCTGTTTTAGAGATAAGGAACCTGAGGCTCAGAGAAGTCTTGACAGTGGCTGTCACCTAGTAAGCAGCAGCAAAGTTAGAAATAGACCCCATGTTGGGAAACAACAAAATTATCCCCTTTCTCCTTTCTCATACTCTCTTTGGTTTGGAGGGAAAAGGGGCCACTAGACAGAGACCCTAATGCCAAAGTCTAATTTCTGATATATAAACTGGTTTTTATAGGATTATGAGAAAGAAAGATGGTCAGGTTAACTTTAATAGGGGGTCGTGAATTAGGGGCACATTAGCAAACCCTCTTCTTGGCTATACAGTCACTCTTGGTCCCCACAGACCTCAGCCAGAGAACAGACCTATGGAGGAAGAACAATGTCACTACAAGCTTGGGCATATAATAAAGTCTGCATCCTTGTGAACTCTGGAAATTCCCTCTTCATAAAAAAGAAAATCTGATTGAGTCAGTTTCTTACTATTCCATCTGAAGCCCTCTGTGGGGTAGAGCTTGGTCAAAGCCTAGTAGAGATTCTGGGCCTTCAGATCCAGCCTGTCCCATGGATGACTCTGCTTTAGGCAACAGACACTAGTCCATCAGGATAGCAGGTTGGTTTTACTCCCTAAACTTGGCTCTAGCTATAGTAACTTGGTGTACAAAGAACTCCTGGAGCTGTTTTCTTTAGAAGAAAGCTCAGAGGGTGTCACACAGATGGCCTAAGGAACCTTTCTCGGGGGGCCGCCCCAATCAGGCTCAGAGAAGGAAAGACTGTGACTCAGATGCTGATGGGCACCTGGGAGTCCTGCTACAGGGCTATAGTTTATAGAAAAATAAATGTGTCACCCTTAGTGCTTAGCTAAGCACAATAGAAACTCATTACCTCATGTTCTCTTATCATTTTGCCTGCCAAGCAGCATTATTTTTAGTCTTTATTTCCATTTCTCTGTCCCTCTGTCTTATGATTTATGATGTGTTAGTGCAGATTTTATCTAATAAGGAGATATTTGTTATTTAATTTTAAATAATTATAGTTACAATTGAAAAGCAGCACATATACATGTATCACTGAAAAAATTTTTTAGAAACTGTTTCCATTTGCTTCACTATTGTGTAATTTTATTTACTATAATTTAAGGTTATATGAGAAAACATGAAGCAATCTGGTCTATATACCTCGAAGTTTGATTGCTTTCAAAATAAAAAAATTAAATTAATATGGTAAACAAATGAACAGTCATTAGTACATTCAGGGTAATTTAATAGAACCAATTCAATTAAATATCATTGTTGTAAAGAGGGATTAAAGGCTCAACAGCTGTACTCTAAGTATAGCAATTAATGTACTTGAAATTCAGGAATCTAAAAACTACCCTATTACATTTCACTACATCAAAGGATCTAAAGAGCAGTTGTTGAATCTTTATTGGATTAACAGAGGATTATTGATGATACATCACTGAAATCATAGGTCTTAATTCCTATAATAAAGTCAAGCATTACAGTGTTTGCAAAGCAGAACCAGATCCTGGGAGTGGGAGATCATTTCAGCCACACTTTGCTGCTGTCACACTGTCACCCACTCACAGCAGTCCATGGAGTGTGTTAATAATGCATCTGGCCAGGAATGTCAGTTGTTAGGGGCCAGAGTTAAAGGCAGAAAGAGAATTGACAACCACTGAACCGTGATTTGAGAGATTTTGGTGTCTCCTGACCAAAATAATATCATCTGCCTTCTATCAAGATACCTAAAATCCAGCCTTTACTGTTACGGTTTTTTGGGTCTTAAGTTTTTCAGATTTCCCAACATTTCTGTCGCTAAAGAAACTGGTTACGGTAGTTCTTTTTTTAATGCATAAGACTTGCAGTTCTGGGGATGCTGGGATAGCTCAGAGGTTGAGCATTTGCCTTGCCGTCTCAAGATCCATAGTTAGATTCCTGGCCGAAGCCCATGCAAACTCATATGCTGAACTGTGGTGCAACTGGTAACCGCTGATATGGCTCAGCTGGGAAGGTTCTTGCCTTCCATGTGGGAGGCCCTGGTTCAGTTTCTGCCCCATCTGGCCCCACATCATGTCACAAACAATGATGTACAACTATGGAGACTGCTCTGGGCCCTCCGCCCTTCTCTCTCTCTCTCTCTCCTTCTCTCAAACACTAAAAAATAAATCTTTACGAATTTCCAGTTCTGACAGTCTCACTAGATAGATGGTGACTTACCTAAGCACAGTGATGCAATGATTTTAGTGTGGATAGCCCAGAGGTACAATGAGGCTAGCAATCCAGGTGATTAAGACTTTGCATGATCACAAGACACTGAAAAGACATGCTAGCTAAATGCAAACACTACTTTCTTTAGCAAGACTGAAATGAGTAACATGATGCCACTTTATATTAAAATTTCTTATCAATTGCAACTCAACTTACTCTGTGCTTCCAAAATTAAGGTGAATTTTTTCTTGTGGTTGCACAGCTCTGAAACTATATTTCTGAATCAACTTTTATGTAATTGCTTTTTGTCTGAGGAAGAGGTTTTGTTTTGTTTTGTTTATTGTTTGTTCTGGCTGCACTGAGACTCAGAACCCAGTGTCCTTTAGCATCTTCTCTTCCTTTTTAAAGGATTAATGGCAAAGTTCCAGTGTGTTCTCTGATTCTCTGCTCCTTTGACTTCTCTCTTCATAATTAATTAAAGAAAATCACCAAGAAATCATGATAATTGTATACCAAACTCAAATTTGGTCCTATGAAAGCATTTGCTCATTCATTCTTTTCTTTTTCTTTTTTTTTCTTTTTTTTTTCTTTTTTAAGATTTATTTTATTGATTTTTGACAGAGAGAAACAAAGACAGAGAGAGACAGAGAGAAGGGGGAGGGCCCAGAGCAGTCTCCATAGTTGACATTAGTTTTCCATATAGTTTCACTCCACAGGCGGGCACAGGGCTGTGCAGGGCATGTGGGTCCTCATGGGACGGGGCCGGGATTCGATCCTCAGTCCCTGGGGCTTCAAAGCGAGCGCTTAACCCGCTGAGCCATCCCAGCTTTCCCTGCCCATTCATTCTTAATATTCAGTTCAGCCCTGCTCATTCCACTTCTGCTACATGTACACCAGTCTACCCTCAAACCCTCCAAAAAAACATTTGACTGATATGAACCCCAGTCAGTCACAATATCTGCTTCAAGCCACAGGCCAAATTAGTTTTTCATACTTTTCTGTGAAATATTAAAAACAAATTTTGAAGAGAATATCATGGCAGTCATTTTTTTTTCTTTTTTCTTTTTTCTTTTTTGAACACAGGTGAGACCTGGTAGGAATATGAGCCAGCTTAATTCTGAATCTTGCTTTAACTCCTCTTGGAAACCATGCAGAGAGAAACAGAAAATTTCTTAAAACTCACAAAATGTGTATACAGGGAAGTTAGGAGACAGAGAAAACCTGCTAAGTACATTGACATTTCAAAAACTGCCAGAACAACTGAAGTCAGCAAAGCTCTACAGGAAGCCAGGGAGGAAGCATCGGGAAAGACATGAAGGACAGAGGTACAGAGGGGTTAGAGGTGGTGCGTCTCAGCAATCTCCAGAGATTCAGCTCCTCAGAAGGAGAAGATCCTACCCTATAAGGGAACTGCTGCAGGGAGGGCTTAAATCAAAGAGGTTAGAGGAAAAGGTGAGAACAAAAGGTGTGAAAGGTGCCCAGGGGATCAGATCAGAGTTGGCATATGTCAGAAAGTATTAATAGAATACACACTCAAAAAGCATGGGGATTGCCTTGGAAAACAAGGCTCTGTTTCCTTATTGCAGTAATTCAGGGCTGTCCAACCTTTTGGCTTCCCTGGGCCACATTGGACGAAGAACGGTCTTGGGCCACACATAAAATGAGATAACACTAATGATAACTGATAATCTAAAAAAAAATTGCAAACAAATCTCATATTATCCCCACCACCTGCCACCCCCACCCCCACCAGCCGACCTTCTCTCAAACAAGAAAATAAATCTCAAAAAATAAAAATCTTTTAACATTTTAAAAACGTTTCCGAGTTTGTGTTGGGCTGCATTCAAAGCCGTCCAGGGCCACATGAGGCTTGCGGACCGTGGGTTGGACAAAGGTGCAGTAACTGGTGAAGGAACTAGGGGGGTGTAGGGCTGGCTGGAGAAGCCACCTTGAATCAGGGTAAGTTCAGGGAGACACAGGAGATGTTGCTTCACAACAGTGACATAGTGAAAGGAAACATTCTTCACTATATTAACAGAGGAAGTAGAGCTCTTGAGTTAAGTCAGGAAAACTACCCTGGCCCTTATTCCTCTTCAACTATCTTTCTAACTCTTATCTCTTGCAAAAGCTGGTTCAAGACAATACAACAATAAAAAAATTAAAAAATAAAATGTTTTTTAGAGAAATGTGTAGTACTCATCTAAAAACTAGGCTGACCAAACGTCCCATTTTAAATGAGCCAGAAAACAATAGTACAGTCCTGTTTAAAATATTATGTACAATCAGCCTAGTCTCACTGGGCTAAATTCAAGGTGACAGTAGGCAGACCATATGTACTGTTTGAAATGGGACAGTACCATTATTTTCTGTCCCATTTAAACTGTTACTTTTGGGCAGCCTACCAAAAATACTCTAAGAAACTATGTGAGCAAAAACAGCAAGACATTTCTATAGACAAAAATGTTTTCAGAGAAGGTGCTATAAAATAGACAAACAAGAATTATAACTAAAGAATCTATTGTTAATGTGGAAAAAATAAAATGAATCCCAAATAGTAAAGCCAAGATACATAAACTCAGAAAAGAAAGGAACATACAATAGCAGGTGAGGTAGAACTCAGGGAAAAACCAAGACAAAAGGTTACTAAATTAAAAAAAAAGATTAAAAGGGAACAAGAGAGATTTGACAACAGTGAGATCATAGCAAAGGATACAGAGGATAAATGAAATAAACAAAATAAAAGAGATATAAAAGATAGGATTAGCAACAAATTATACTATAGAAGTAAAGACATGAAGCAAAAATACAGCCTTTGCATGCTTAATTGGAATTTCAAAGGGGAAACCCCAAAAGAGAGCCACGATTGAATACTTTAAGCAATAATTACAGAAAATTTAGGGCACAGAACCATCAACTCCAAGTCACTTTGGTGAAGTTGTTGTCTTTAAAGATAGAGAACAAAACTTTTTAGGAATCCTTTCAAGATGTAGAAAGAATCTTGCCTTTCGGTAAGCCAGATAATAGGATAAACTTGCTTTTAGCAAAGATAAAAGCAGGATGGCATCAGACTTCTGTACAGAAGCATTCAGGACCAAAAGACAGGGAAGAAACGTCTGCAGTGTTCGCAAAGAGACAGTCAGGGATTTCACATTCAGCCAAGCCTTATTTTAAGTAGAAATGAAAAATATCCTCTTTTATTTTGATGTTGTCTTTAGACAATTGGATTAATCAGAGTTCTTTTTATAGTTTCATCAAAGTCCAACACATTGTCTTATTTTATGTATTCATAGTTTGAATGCATGCATGTGTGTATATAGGTTATGAATGTATTGTGCATGTATGTTTCTGTGTAGGTGGGCAGGTATTATTTATGTAATAAAATAATAAATGCAATGAGCCTAATTATAAGAACTAAAACATTATAGTAACTTATGCGTACTTATGGATTCCTCCACTGTGCTATATCTCTGCTCCTTATACCAGAAGTAAGAACTACCCTAAGTCATGTGTGTATGTACATGTCTTCCTAAAATCATTTTATTTGCTTTTAACTTTGTGCAAAAGGAATGTTGCTATATGTGATCTTCTCAGATGTCAAATCTAATACCCAATGAATGATAAGGAGTATAATTATTTTATGTAACATTGTATTAGTCAGACAGAAGCCACACCAGTTATCTGACTAATGGAATTTCATATAAAATACTGGTACCAAGTATAATATTGTTTCCCACTGAAAGGTATCATGGAGGTTGAAACTGAAGAAGGAAGTTGCCATCCCCTGTGCCTGAGGAAACAAAGGAAACTAGGGGACACACTTAGAAAAGGAGCCAGATGGCACTGGAACTGAGACCTCTGAGGAGGAAGCACTGCTCAGTTGATGACGATGTCTCTGAGCCTAGGGGAGGGGACTCCCAGGGCTCTGATCCAGGCCTCTAAGGAGAGGCTGCCTGCCTCTGTTGAGGTGTTATTACCCAGCTGATTCTGCAAGTGATGGGAAAACTATAAGCTAGATTCAGCTGCTGCTACAGGAATAAGGAGCCATTGTTGCTGTGAAGAAGGGTCACTGGGGCTGGTGGTGGGTCCCAGGACAGGAAGTAGGAAGCCAAGAGGAGGAGGAAGTCCCTTCTTTCTCTTCTAGCACTGATGTCTCCTCTAGTGCCCCCTATTGACAAAGCTTTTAATGGAGCCAGCTGGCAAAGTGAAAGTGTCATTTGCCATCTCTCAGTGTTTATATCACAAAGCAGATAATAAAAGAGTGAATTTGGAGCTAAAGGACCATATCTTAATAGCTGGCAATGCCACACACACACACACACACACACACATACACACACACACATACACACACACACAAAGAAAATTCTGCCAAGTAATCTAAGATGGTATAAGAAAAATTACACATTAGAAAAAATAAAATATGGTACAAGGCTAATTGGTTCATATTGTTGGGTTTACCTATAGAGTATTAATTTTGATGGCTATATCATTTACCATTGTGCAAGTAGACCACAATGTATCTGTTCTGGTGTTAAAATGTTTTTGGATTATTTCCAGGTTTTGTTACTGCAGATACTATTATGAGTATTTTTGTGCATGTCCACTAACATATTTGTCAAGGTTTTCTCTCAGATCTAAAAGGTGGCATGGAATTGCTGGCTTATAATAGAATTTGTAAATGTTCAACTTTAAAATATGTTACCTATTTTCACAGGAGTTTTACCAATTTACACTGTGGTCTGGGATTGATAAATCATGTTGTTAGACATTCTCTCCAGGACTTGGTACTGTCAGATAACTTCGAACGTGTTAGATAGAACTTAGGGACTATTATTCATGTGAACATGTGACACAATGGAAAAATGATTCTTTTCAAGGAAACTGCAAAAGAACATGCTCCCAGCCAATAAATGAATGAGGAAATTTTGGCAAAGGACTGGTGGTGAAAACTCCAGTTGCATAGATCTGACTGTCGGCATGACATCTTCATTTGGATGTCTAACAGACATCTCAAACTTAACATGTCCAAACTTGAACTCCTGCAAGCCGCAGCGAAACGGTTCCTCTGGCTGTCTTTAATTAATGCCAAATTTGCCTTCCTAAGTACTATGACAAGAAAACCTTGTATTCACCTTGAATCTTCTTTCTTCTCCTCACATTCCTGATTACAATAATCAGCAAAACCTTTCGGATCTACCTTCAAAATGAAGTCACGAGACCCATCACACCTCATGATCTCTATAACATGCTGATCCAGCCACCATCACTTTCTACCAAATGTGATAGCCTCCTAATCATTCTGTCTGATTCTGTCCTGTCTCCCTATAGTTTTTTTCTCCATCTAGCAGCTTCAGTGACCCTTGGAATATCTAAGCCAGGTCATGGTACTGCTCTGCACAAAATGCCCTGCTGGGTCCCCATCTAACTGAGAGTAAATGTGAAAATCCTTATAATCTCAAAGTGTACCTGTCCAATCTCCTACAGGGGCCAGTGTGAGGTGGTCACCTACTAACTTTCAAACTCATCTCCTGCTACTTTACCCCTTATTCATTCCACTCCACCACGTGGCTTCCCTGCTATTCTTCAAATAAAAATGCTCAGCTCTCTGAATAACTTGATTTCTATTAAAATCTTATTAATGTCACTTTCATGATGGGCTTCTATGCCTACTTTGTTTAAAATTGCAACTGCCCCACTCAATGACATTTCCTATTCACCTTTATGTCTTAGTGTTCTCTAAAGCATCTCTTACCATCTAATATGCAAATATTATATTTTCTCACATCTAAGAAATTATCAATTTTCTATACTATAATTTTCTGTATCATTAAGAAATTAATTGAATTAAAAATTACTGCCAAGACGACTGACTGGATTGCTTTCTCACTACTTCAAAAGTATTTTACACTCACAGAAAAAGTTATTTTAAAGGTTTATTTTATTGTTTTGAAAGAAAGCGTGAGAGAGAGGGAGAGAGAAAGAGAAAGGAGGGCAGTTTCCATACTTGTATATCATTGGTTGTGATATGTTTTCATTCCACACAGGTGGATGAGGCGGCTGCATGAGTCAGGAACCAGACCTGGGGCCTCCTGCATGGAAGGCGAGACCCTTCGCCATGAAGCCATCCGGTGGCTACCAGTTGTGCCGCAGTTTAGTGCATGGGGTACACATGGACTGGCACTGGAAATCCAACCCCAGACCTCACAATTGCAAGATAAAGTCCTCATCCACCAGGGTATCCCAGCAACCCCAAAAAGTTATTTTAGATTTATCTGGTTATTGCTTTTTACCATATATTGCTATTGTGCAAACCCAAGAGGAAATATTAGCAAAATTAATTGTTTAAGATAAATTCCTAAGACTTTGTTATATTCAGAGTTTATATGTTCTAGGTCACGTGACTCAGACTCATCCACATGGTGTTCTTCATGCACCGTATTTTGTGCCCTCAGGAGCTCAGCCAGTGTCTCCAGAGTGTTATCCCAAACTTCTAGCTTACAAGTTTTGATGCCCGTGAACAAGCAATAACGACTACATCTTTATTGACACCAGACCAACAGCAGCTGTAAGACACAAACACATCTCTAAGGCATTAAAATGTGCAAAAATGTTTACCATCAAATTAATTATAGTATTTTAGTTATTTGTTCACTGCCTGCATCCTTATACAGAAAGGCAGGCTGGAAAAGGGCAGGATTTTTTTCTGTTTTGTTTTCTGTTGTAGTCTCTGGGCCTAGTACGATCCCTGGTACATAGTTGTCAATTTATTCTGCTATTCTAAGAACCATTAAATTAGAACAATGGGTCATGCTTTCTCAGCTCTGCATGACCTCTGTGAATTACATTGAATGAATGAATCCTCCATGCCCCAAATTACTCTTTCTCTTTAAAACTGGTAACAAGTTAAGATGCTTTCTTTAAATCTCTGTGGGGTTCTGATTCTGAATGAGACATCTTTCATTTGTGCATTTTATAATTTCTAACAAGAGTAGGAAAAGTTGTAATAAAGCTAAATGGATGAATATATTGCACTTTGAAATTGTACGCCTTTGATAACATTGTATCTGGGAACACACCATTGCTTAAACAGGGGATCAAAACATTTATAAACAGAAACTGTCATTTATCAGATCTGGGAAAAGCAGAATATTGCTCAGATGATTCATGGGAAATTTTCTTCTATCAAAATGAACCAAACCAAACTGACCAGGTGTGATGTCCCCAGATTTTATGTTATTGCCAAACTAGCACCTACTCCAATGGCACCTATTTTACAGAGAAGATAAGGAGATGTTTCGAGTCTGATTCCTTCATTTGCTGCCTTTAACAACCTGATACATTCAACCAGCATTTATTGAGAACCCACAAGTGCATAATGTATAAGAAATTATAAAGTAAAGGAAATAGTACACACAACATCAGCATGCCTAGAGGGAAGATCATTCCAAATGCATCACTTATGTGCCCAAATACTGAGAGCAGCTCCTTCTGCAAATAGTACAGGGAACCTAATCTAGTTCATTAAAAAAGCTTCATTCTGAATGTAAAATACAAAGCCTTTTACTTTCTAGTGTAATTATACAGGAACTATGGTAACTTCGTTTTATTTTTTAACTAAATAAAGCTTTCAGAATATTTCTTTTGGGGCAATTGTATTAATGTTTTTAACTTGATTTGTAGAGTCTGCCTTTAATTTGAAACTATATTCTGTTGATTTCTGTTGTATCAGTGAGCAGAGCTAAGAGAGCAGACTCCCCAAAGAATAAAAGCAGTTTGCTCATTTCTCTCTAAGAAGTTACCCTCAACACTTCTTGTCATCTGAAAGAGTTCAATTAACAATAATAAAAAAAGAAGCCCTGTGGCAGCTCTATCATGTTCATTGTGTATAAAACTCTTTCATACTTTTACCCCCCCAGTTTTTGGTTTTTTGTTTGTTGTTTGTTTTTTCATTTTCAAAAAGAGTAAAGTGCATAATGAAAGGATGATGAAGTCAATTACATTTTTATGTCCTTCAGTGAAATAGAAACTATCACTTTCTTGGTTGTGTTCTGAAGCTGTTGAAAAACTGAGAATTAAAGACTCAGAAATCAGCAAGTACTGACTACATACTTAGAGGGTATGCCCAGGCTGTGCTGCATATGGGAGCTGAGAATGAAATGAGGAAGAAATGGAGATTCTATCTGTCTATCTATCTATCTATCTATCTATCTATCTATCTATCTATCTATCTATCATCTATTGTCTATTATACCTACCTACCTATCTAATCTACTTATATCTTGAAGATATATAATGTCTTTGTATATACTTCAATACTTTACCATTGAATTCCCAGCATCAGTAGCATTTTCCAATCTCTGCATATCCAGTATAATAACTGATTATATAGCATAGCATATACAATCACTTATACAAGGGCTGTCCAGAAAAAATTCATGCATTGTGTTGTCAGTATAACAAGAATGGTTACATGGCTGGATATTTTCTGTACAACCCTCATATATTATGCCTGATATTAGAGCCAAATGTACAGAACTTTGGAAACTCTTTTTTTTTTAAAGAAATTTTGACAGTGTTCCTCGTCTCCTAATCGTGTGTTTATTGTTTTTACAATAATATCTCTGTTTCCACACTTACTTTTTCTCTCTTGATCTTTTGCTTGTTTTATAGCTAAAGTGAAAATATTCAGAATGTATCAGATTATGAAACTTTCCATCTCCAAATGTATAAGTAAATGTTTAATCAGTTTGAGATAGATAACTAGTTTGTTGTTAATACCAACTAAGTTTTCAAATGGTGGAGTAGGTCAAAGAAAAGAAGTACCCAAAAATATATTAGAAATATGAGGGGAAATACATGAGGATGAACTCTGAAGTCTTACCAAAAATAGTATAAACAGTATTTATAATGCCATGGAGTCCCATGAATACTTTTCTTTATACAGATAAGAGTAAATTTAAGAACTAGAGGCCCATCTAAAGTTTTACAGAATAACAAGAAATATGTGCCAGTAAAAATACTTTATTAAGATTCTCGGGATAAGAAAGCTGCCTTCCACTGACCTGAGTTGGTAATGGAATCTGAATAGGGTCCCTAAGGTTGAAGGTGAAAGTGGTCCCTTCTCTATTTGGGCAGAATCTGGCACTGGCCTAGCTCACTACTATTTTTGTATTTAATAACTTTTGTACATTTTTTTCTTAATAAATGAAGCTCTGCCTGGTGATTTCTTTTTCTTTTTTTTTTTTTTCATTTTTACAAAATTCAAAAGAGAGAAAGTTAAGCAAAAGTACATTCACCTCAACATCTTTTCTTATAATTTGATTTTGTTTTTGTTTTTGGTTAGGAAGCAAATATTTTTAAATTCAACATTTAAAATTTGCTGGAAGAGTGTCATGAATTAAATATGATCCCCTGAGATCATATTTACAATCTTATGAAGACATGTGGAGGGAAAATGAAGCCATTATAAAGAATTTCACTTTAAGGCATTTTCTCATCTATTCAGTTATTAAGGTATACAAAGTTATATGGAGTCTAATTGAAAGCACAATTCATCATGACAATTTAGTGATTCCCTGCATGGCCTAATATAATTAGTGGTGTCACCAAATAACTATCACATAGTGACAGTGCAATAAAAGACTGGGGGAGTCAAAAACCTGATTATTATTTTACATGAACAGTCCTTATATTTAAATCTAAAGCCTATGTGAAGCCCAGATATGTATGAAAATTAGATTTCAAGTTGAATATAAACATGAGATGTTGAAAATACAACCCAATGGCAGAAAGGCATGTCCAGACTTCTAAATAAATACTCTTGAATGATTCTAAGGAAAAGTTTTGCAGTAATGCATCTTCCATGCACATTAAACTTATCCATAGTGACACTATCTGCTCTGCATTTGTAAACATTTGCAATTATCAAATTCATCACTTGTGGTCATAAAGAACAAATGCATCTATGACTACAAATGAGCACATTAACAAGTATTAACTAGAGGTAATGCCTGAATATGTTTAAAAAAGAATCACCTATTGTTCCAAAAAGGACAGTAAAGCCATATACCGGTAGATGTAATGTAAACTTGATCAGGCTTTTCACTTGTAGAAAGTATTGGAGGGTAAAAATGTAGTTGATAGGGATGTCAAGAAAGCTCAGCAGGTTGAGCGCTTGCCTTGCAATTGTGAGGTCTGGGACTGAATCCTGGCCCCAGCCCATGCAAATCCATCTGCTGAATTGTGGCACAATAGGCAGCCACTGAGTGCTGCAGGGAAGGTTCTCACCTCTCACGTGGGAGGCCCCCAGTTCAGTTCCTGCCCCGTGCAGCCCCACATCCACCTGTGTGGAATGGAACTCCGTTACAACTAATGATGTACAACTATGGACATTGCCCGGGCCCTCCCTACTTCTCTCTCTCTCTCTCTCTGTCTCTCTCACCTTCTCTCAATCAATAAAATTTATCTTTAAAAAAAAGTAGGAGACATAATAAAAATATGTGGCAAGCATGGGTGAGGACAGTCCCTGAGGTCAAAAGTCAGACAAATGCAAACCTGACTCAAAGCCATTGAATTCATGTCGTAGTCATTTTTAAGCACAATATTATAGCTTGAAGAACAAGTTAAACAATTCTAGGAAATTTCAGTTATCATTTACTCTTTATATTCAGCCTCATAGAATCTTAGAAAGAAGAGAACATTGAAGATGATTTCTTTCTTTCTCATGTCTGACACTGACCTTTCACCTCTCATGCTTCTGTGCGGGCAATACTTATTCTTTTATTAACAGCTCAAGATTTGCATGTCTTTATGTTTCAAAGTATAGAAGAGGTTACATGACCCTAATTATAAAGAACATGACTTCAAGCAATGCTAGCTATCCGTAGTTTTCTTTCTTTTCTTTTCTTTTTGACAGAAAGAGAGACAGAGACAGAGAGAGAACTGAACTGGGGGAACACCCCAGTTCAGCACATGGGTCTGCACAGGCTGGGGCCGGGATTTGATCCTTGGTCCCCGGTGCTGGAAAGTGAGCGCTTAACCCACTGAGCCATCCTGGCTTCCCCATTTTTTTATTTTTATTTTTATTTTTTTTTGGTAGTTTTCAAATAAGTACAACAAAAGAAAACATTCCTATCTCATCAAAGTAACAATCATACGGGTCATACATAGACTATACAATATTATTTGTTTTCTGTTCAGTTTCTTTCTCTAATAATCTTTGTCACATGTCCTTCTTTCCAAAGAATAATTTGAGGGGATGCCAGGATGGTTCCACAGGTTGAGTACTCGCTTTGCAGCCCCAAGGATCAAGGACTGAATCCTGGCCCCAGCCTATGCAGACCCATATGCTGAACTGAGGTGTGCCCCAGTTCAGTTCTTTCTGAGGCCCATGCAGGAGGCCCCTGGCCCAGTTCCTGCCCCACACATCCCTGAGCAGCCCCACACCCATCTGTGTAGAAGGAACCTGTATTGAAAACCAATGACATACAACTATGGAGACTGCTCCAGGCTCTCCCCCTTCTCCTGTGTCTCTCTGTCTTTTTCTCTCTCTGTGTGAAAAAGAAAGAAAGAAAGAAAGAAAGAAAGAAAGAAAGAAAGAAAGAAAGAAAGAAAGAAAGAAAGAAAGAAAGAAAGAAAGAAAGAAAGAAAGAAAGAAAGAAAGAA